>OZ037782.1:29141679-29286679 GCA_964035525.1 Porites cylindrica | reverse complement strand
TAAAAGACTTCAAAGCTTTGCATTTCTTTCCAACGAAGAGTCGCTCTGCCCGAAGTGACAAGAGTTAAGTGAAATCATAACAAAGCCGTTCTTATTACACTTGTTGATTGCCTTGGACTATATATAGAGAGAATCAATATAATAATGTCTTCAGTTTGTTTGTACAAGTCTGAGTAAACGTATTTAAATAGTCATTTTCGGTGTTTGCGTCCCGTTGAAAATTGCGAGGATCGGCCTGTAACGTGGAAAACGTTCAATTATATAGTTTTTCTTTCGCGCAAATCAATGCAAGCTCTCCGGCTGTTAAAGCACCACGGAGCGTGCTAGCAATGCAGCACATAAAAAACACACTCATGATCGTACAGTGACTTGCTCACAGCATCGGAAAACTACTTGCTTCCTAAACACGGGTTGAGTTACATTTTAAGATCATTCTCCATACGCTAACCTTTTTTGTATAAGACATTCGTGACATTTTTACTCGATTATTATTGATATGAACGACTAGACATCTGTGCCCGGGCTTTGTTGAATGATTTAATGAAAGCGTAAACAAACGGAAATTTGTAGTAGTACCCAGTCCCCTTATCAAAAGATTTTCGAATTTCGCTTCCTGTCTAAAAGATTATCTTAAAAGGGGCGGACACAGAAATGATGTACCCACTAGTGCCATAACTATGACGATAACTGCAACTTCCAGAAGGTAATTAAAAGTGGTGCCATATTGCCAAATAGATACCTGTGCTAAAAATAGGTCACGTGATAATTAGTGACTCCAATCATCATTTAAATTTATCAAACTTATACCCAGTAAGTCAGTCCTTAAGTTATTTTGTGCTATATCGAAAGCTTAAGAAGTTAGACCACCCCTCTTGTTTTTGAGGAATCAAATAGAAGACCCATACCTTAATTTTCTTGAGAAGTTACTTAATGATTGCTTAGCATTATTCTCTTAATGTAATCAAATAAGTTTACATATCTTCTCCTAAGAGTCAGCTCTCGTACTGTAAAAATGCTTTATCTTTACGTGTCTTTTCTTTGTTTGGACCGCTATCCAGCCAAGCTTGAGTTTTCTTGACATTACGGGCAGATTGTCTCGAAACCACATTTAATGGAGTCAAAACACCTTAAGATAAGCCCAAGGAAAGAGACAATAATTATTCAAACTGTACAATTTCAAATTGCTATAGAATACAGAAGACAACATCTAAAAAAGTTTGTTTGGCTTCAGTATTTCTTGATGTGAATCATAAATAGTCTAAATACGACAAAACGTACATGAGGCATACTCAGTGTTACGTTGTGGTAGCTATAAAAAATACGTTGTGGGTAGAATTTTTTAAACTGCATTGATAAGCAGAGGAATTACGGTTTGCTGGGTATGGTCTTCCAAGAGACAAGTAAGCAGCCCTTTTCGGCTGCAAACTTCTTGTCATTGGCTTGGTTCTCCAAATTTGCCACTTTTTGGTACAAATGAATTCACCTTTTTGCAAGCGGAAAAAATCCCCAGTCCCATTGTCAAATTGTTCAAATGCACTTAACAGATATCACATAGCTTTTAGATGAACAGTATTTCACAGTTATTGTGAATAGTGCATGGTTTATGACGTATTTCGATAGATTAGTATCGCGTGGGCCGTTTGCTAATCGACGCGTAAAATGGCATGAGCAGGGATACACAGTTTGCTAGTGCACCGCCATCGGTGCACCAGGTCCTGAGTTCGTTCCCCGGTGACAACACATACTTGTTTCGACTTTTCTCTTTTTCTATGTAGTTTTAACTTGCTTTAAGGTGGCTCTACCCAGTATTTTTATTGGCACACCCTCCATCTTTGAATCTCTTACACTTAAACAAATCGATCTGTATTGTAAAACGATCATGACACATGGATTACACTTGGACTAAACGCTATCATGGTATTATTTTTGGGCGATTGGAATAAATGTCACGTGGTAATGACGTCACAATGGTCTTAGCTCAAAATCGAATTTCAGCAATGTTCGGCATTTTCTTTTGAAATGCTTTACTCTAGGTATTTTTTGGATAAATGTCTTCTGCTGTGCGAAGTTTTACAAAACTCTGTAAGAGGAATTTCGAGATTTCTTGAAATTTCTATAAAAAGGGTATAAATTGTGCATGCACTGAAGACTGGACTTAATGGAGACAAATTTGCTACTTATTGGATGAATCCGAAAAGTTTTTATCACTCATTTGCTTTGCAAATGACCCTTATACACTCTAGAAGCCGCTGATCCTAAGTACACTTGCGCGATTTCGAAACACATGAAAACGCATGAATCAGGGTAAAACGCAATGCTAAGCGTAATGTTTAAGGCTACTTTCACGGAAACAGCGATTAAAACAAAATTCGTCGATAGATTGTTTTAAAACTTTTTTGGTACATTAATTGATCAGTGTACTATTAAATCCTTGAATTTCGTGTTGATTGGAAACTTTTAAAGTTGTCTAACATGGGCGCAAAAGCGAATAAATATTGAAGCGATGTCATATATCTGGCTAAGGTTTTGCTGTGGGACTTCCT
The DNA here is from genome assembly GCA_964035525.1 of Porites cylindrica. NCBI lineage: Eukaryota > Metazoa > Cnidaria > Anthozoa > Scleractinia > Poritidae > Porites > Porites cylindrica. The sequence continues at coordinate 29,284,136 of OZ037782.1, read as the reverse complement.
GTTGTCTCGAGTTTAGCACAATATCAAATTCCCAAGCAGCACGCGAGAATTTACCGCTTGAGAAAAAGCTCAATACCACAATATCGTAAACCCCAATGTCCCCCTCGATGTACATGGCAGAAACTATGAAAGAAAAAAATTCTAGAGTTTGAATTCCTCGTTGTCACCAGGATGTAGGCATTTGTGCTCGATCTCACGAGTCCATTAATTGCTGATCATCGGAATGGTTAGCAAATTTCATTGTCATAGAAGTGTCAGTACAAGATAACTTTTAAATATTTTTGTCAGTGGCTACTGAATCATTAAATGCGGCATGTGCATGCTAAAGTTTTAACGGTGATATCAATCAAGAATTGACTAGAAATTCAAATGATCGTAATAACGATCGCAAATTAGAAAAGAAATTGCCTAACTGACAATCATGTCCTGTTTTTTTTTTCTAAGATTGGTAATGTGTGCCTATTTATACCAGGCCGAAGTTATTTGTCGATCCGGTAACCTAGCAAACGTAAGGACCATTTAACTAGTTTCTGTAACGAGAATGAATAATCTCATCCTAATAACAACCATATATCAGTAATAAACCACATTACAAATATTAGTTGTCGCATATTGTGAAAAGTATCGCTCGGTATGTTTGTTATATTTTATACTCTGTATTCCTTACTTCCTACTACTACCACTACTACTTCTACTACTACCACGTCACTACCACTACCACTACCACTACCACTATACCACTATACCACTACCTCATGTGTGCTTTCATTTACAAGTGTCACGGCAAAAAACGGCAAAACAGTAGCCCCCACCCTGGAAATTTGTTGTTGACCTCAAGGGACTGGGAATTCTACGCGATGAATTCTTAGTGTAGGGCCATGGCTTATAGGCTAAACCACTGCCATTCACTGTCAAAACAAACACCCCAAGAGAATGAATAAGGTGTATGGTAGACTCAGTCATCCAATTTAATTGAACTAGGACAAACTGAGTTAAAACTACCGCCCAGTTGATATCTACACCCATGGGCGCCCGAGGAGCCCAAAACTGATGAGTTATATATGCTAACGGCAAATCAGACATAATCCGCTGCAAAGCCAAACTAGTTATACGATCAATCATACAACGACAGTCGACGTTAGACCTAGAGCGCATCTTGTTAGTTTCTAGCTCACCTTTGCTTGATGTTCTTTACTGCCATTGTAGAGACCAGACGAGGCAAAAAGTATTCAAGACTTGAGTGATAAATTGCAGGGACTCCAGAACCGTGCGGCACGCGTTCGTCACAAACTCCAATTATATAATGCATATAAGTATACTTTTAAATGACTTGGGGTGGCAACACATTGAAATTCAGCGGCAAATTCAGAAGGCTGGATGGCGTATAAATCTTTGAATTGACTTGCATCTGATTACATGTCTTCAAAATTCATACTACGTAGCGATTTGTTTAATTCTTATAACCTTAGAGACTCCGAAAATAAGCTTGCTTTTCTCTTGTCACGAACCAGTTGCTATAGAAATAGCTTCTGCTATAGCGGGGCTGTTCTGTGGAACAATTTGCCCACTGATGTAAGAAAAGCAAAATCTTTGACTCTTAACTTCTATCTCGAACACGGCATTCATGGAAAACAGGCTTTAATTTGATAAATTAATCCTATTTAATTATTTATTTCAACAGTCATCTTTGTAAGTGCTATTACTATTAATTCAACAGTTAGTAACTTTTATTAGGATATTGTATATTTGTCTGGTCCCGGTTGTTCAAACGTTGGATAGCGCTATCCAGTGGATAAATCTCTATCCAGTGGATAGTGCAATCGGTTTTCCTAATACTTATCCGCTGGATAGTGATTTATCCGATGGATAGCGCTATCCAAAGTTTGAACAACCGGGGCCTGATGTTTTTACCGTGTATAAATAAAAGTAATGATGATGATGATGATGAGGATCAGGATGACTCCTAGAGTGGCCTTTACCATACTATTATTGCTGCACGTACATGTTGTGTGCGATATAAAAACTAAAGCAAAAAATAAAGCAAGCGGCAATATATTTTTTACGTTATTCCGAGCTGCAATACGTTTGCGTGCAAATATGTGAATTGTGAAAGATAGACATGCCTATATTCTTGATGGCTGGTTAAACTTTTGCAACTTAAGTTTGACGCATTTTAGTTGATTACAAATTCTTTTCAAGGGTCTCTTGTTCTGTCTTGAAAGATCTTCTTAGTCTGTGGCCCTTGAGCTAAGAGCTTGCTTACAATTAAACTTTCTAAAATAGTTTTTATAGAACACATTGATTATCATGATGTAATTAAAAGGAAGTACAGTTTCGATTAACTTCATTCATTCTTTTTATAATAGAGTGCGATTTAGTTTTTTTTTTTTTTTTTTTTTTTACATCAACAGCGCTTTTATTCATTAACTATTGATCAGCCTGCAGCTAAATTACTTCTGCGTGTGATCGTGCAATATTAAGACCTCCAGGAACTGTCTTCAGCGTGAATTTCAGTAATATTGGACAGAAGTTATTTTTAAAAAGTTTCCCAAGTAGTGTTATTCGGATCCCAAAAAAAAAAGAAAAAATCGTTGAACATCATGATTATTCGGACCGAAGCGGTGATGTGGTTAAGACTGAGGTAAACAGTAGTTATCAAGTGTCACAATGTCATTTTACCAGCTACTTCGTTTGTTTGTTTCAGTTTTAGTATTTTCTTTGCTTCAACTGGCCAACGCTCAACGCAGTAAGTATCTGCCAGATTTTACCTGTGTTATCATTATGACTTTTTTTGCTTGAAAACCCAATTAAACTATGGGTTTTGGACTCACTTTGTTCACTTATTGAGCTTCAAACGGGTCCCTGAAAAGGGAATCGAAAATATCTTGTTAGATCCATTGTTTAATTCTTTTTTAAAATTGGGCCTAGCTAACAGCAACGCGGGTACTGCTTAATTTTGTAAAATTACTCCTTACTAAAAATTTCATTTTTGTCAAGACCCGGTCTCTGAAAGATCAATATTAAGTGATTTTTGTACTCGAGGTAAATTTCGCACACAACGTTTTCATGGACTTTCAAAAAGTACGAATAATATATTCTTCTTCTTCTTCTTCTTGAACAAAACCGACGGGAAAATCTTACAGACTGGCTACTAATTTTAACCATTTATTTTGTAACGTGTTTATCAGTACACAGGTTTTATAATTCATAACAGGTATATATTAAAAGGGTTGTCAAGGTAGTCTCACGAGCTGCGCATGCATGGGAAATCGCTGCCAACAAATGACTGTTCGAGGCGTTCGGAAAGTGGAGCGCATCAAACTTCGTGCGACTTACATTCATGCTGTTTCGCAATGGTTTTAACCGCTGGTTTTAATGTGATTCTCGGGCTCATACTGTCCGGAAAGTTTGAGTGGTCAAATCGTCAAGTAAAAGCCGCTGATCAAAAATACTACTAAAACCAAAGATGGTGGAAAAAATTCTGAGAAACAAGCTTTCGAACGAAAGGTTTTGGAGCCAATTTAGATGATATTTGACCGAGATATTGCAGAGCGATGGTCTTCGATTTAAGTCGTGGAGTAGAGGCGCTTTTACAAATAGAATTAACTCTAAATTGTTCAAACGTGAGAATGGAGAATATGCTTTTTCATTGGACGAAAAAACTCACGAGAGATTGAGAAAGATAAGACTTTGTACTTGAAGTTTTAAGCAGGACCTCTGAGAGGTTCCCAACGGAATTGTCATTAATTACCGAAGAAAAGAGGTTAATCAAGGTGGCAAAGCTCCATTTGCAAAGGAATGATATGGAAGACACAGGTAATTTTTTCGTATTTTTATTTCCATTCTGGGATAAGCGCGAGATTTGAGGTAAGATACAGGTAAGAGTTTAAGTTTGTCAAAACTAAGATCTAAATACGTCAATCTTTGAGTCTCAAGCGGTTCCTAGTTTTCAGGTTAATCGCACAACATGCTGTATCGCAAATTATTTTAGTTATCCCACATTTCTTTGTAAAATTTCCATTGTTTACTTCTTGGAATTTTGTTAAGTGTCCATTGCTACCGCGCATGCGTGAAATTAAATTCTGGCCGTGGGGAGGGAGAGAGAGAGAGAAGAGGGAATCGGCTACACACGACCTTTACTTCCTGCCAAAATGCTGCTTGTTCCATTCGTTCTTCTTTCTCTTGCGGGTAGTTTTGACTGCCCAGACCATGTGATTTTTACCGCTTGTTTGACACTGAGAGATCATGACACGCACATTTATTTCTCCTCTGGTTTTTGTTTATGGTCAACAGGATTTGCCATCTGATGCAAGAGCATTTCTTTAACATCTTTTAAAACTTAAATCTCTCTATTGCGGCAAAATAAGGGTTTGACTTGTGAATGTGATAGTTTCCCCCTGGTTTCTTGCAATGTTTGTCAGGGCGGGCCTAGCTCGTTAAATTTCACGGGTATACTCTATTTATACTAGAAATACGTATCTCGCAATAACCCTCGCGAAATTTGGTTTAGTAACGTCACTCAAGTTAAGCCCTGTCGGTCGGGGTTACGAACTGGATGGGTGACCAACCGCGAATATCGTCTTAAAGGTCCATACGTTGTTCTTTCTTTTCTTCTTTTTTGCGTATTATGTGGTGTTATTGTTAACAGTGTATTGAAAAGCAGATTTAGCATTGTTTCGGCGTCCGGATTTAGAAAAAGACAAAAACAAAGAACAAAGTTCGCCTGCAAAATATTATTCTCCGGGCCGTAATACAGAGGTGAAACAGACTTTGATCTATACACCTAATTGCAATAAGGTTGTCATAGAAAAAAGCAAAAAGCAAAAAGTTAAATAGGAATTAATTAGCATGTAATTATCATAGCTTGCAACATTCGCAACACACACGCTTATAGCTGAATATTAATCACGTAATATGAGAGAAATCATTTGCATCTGTTTCTTGATGTCATTCTAATGCAATTCCAGGTTGATTCGTCTAGCGAATTTCAAACGTATTCGAATTACAAAGCACATTGGATAACTACCAAAGAAATAATGGCTCATTTTTTTTTTTCAATAAATATAGCCTGGGGTAAATTCCAGGAACTCAACGCGCGTTTTAGATTAGTGCTAAATAGAAAAGCCAGTCTGCGTATGGTTTGCAGTGCACAACACCATCTGATCACAATTTTGAAGCGACAAATCAGGGGCGTAGGCAGGATTTTTCATTGCGGAGAGGGTAAGGGGGTCCTCCGCCAGTCCTCACGTGAGCCACAAACCAAGCTTGGTTTGTCAGGACATAATAGATTGGCGACTGAAATTGCGACAACTGAGACTTAATATTGTTCGCGTCAATTTACCTTTTTTTTTTCGAATTGTGCGACTTCTGTTGATGGAGAATATTGGCTCTAAAATGACTATGGCGCCTGTCTATCTTACAGCGTGGAATTACAGAATTATCTCTTGTTATTGTAAATGAATTCCTAAATATCTGTTAAATACTGAATTAAAATACGCAAATGTAAACCACATGGCTAATTTATTCCTATTTGTCTTTTTGCTTTTTGCTTTTTTCTACGACAACGTTATTGCAATTAGGTGTATATCGGCGGGGAAACCTGCAAACTAAGAAATCAGTCTGGGTTTTCGACAGTATAAAACGATCATAATGCCTCTGATTCCAATCTCCTGTTCCTCTGTCTCTTTTTGTCGGCGTTGCCTTCGCTGTGCTAAGCGAGAAAGGACCAGAAAGCGATGTTCCTTCTGCTCCGCGGTTTCTTGTTGACGACTTCTCCTCCGTTGTTCACGCTGAATTTGAAGTTGGCGTTCTCGCTCCAGAGGAGTTTCGGTAATAAATCTTCCTGGGCGAGGATTTGGAGCCACTTGTTGTGCTTATGTGTTGATTGCAATAACTTGAAAACTCTGTTTCACGCGCCTTGGTAATCGGCGGCGCGTGGAAACGAAAAATGCTCCAGGACGTCACTGGCGCCTACCAAGCATATATTCAGAGAAAGATTTATTTATTGCGCCTCGAATTTGGCAGCTGGCTAAGACCACGCGCGGTTAGCAGACTGCGCGCGCGCTTCGCGCGCGAAAAGATTATAAAGTCGCTACGCTCGGCGCGGAGAGCGCCGAGCTTCGCTCGGAATAAGAATTGTTTTTTTCGGTCCAGGCTGAATATATATCCTTATTTTTCTGCCGATTTTAGACTGACAACATTCAAAAACACACAAAAATGTGCAACAAAATCCCTGTCGCTGGAACCTTCATCAGTCCTGTCTCCAATTTCACACCAAGCCACGACTGGAATATCTTATCTTCTAGAAAAACACGCTTCTTATCTATCTTATCTTCTAGAAAAACACGCTTCGCGCGCGGAAAGATTATAAAGTCGCTACGCTCGGCGCGGAGAGCGCCGAGCTTCGCTCGGAATAAGAATTGTTTTTTTCGGTCCAGGCTGAATATATATCCTTATTTTTCTGCCGATTTTAGACTGACAACGTTCAAAAACACACAAAAATGTGCAACAAAATCCCTGTCGCTGGAACCTTCATCAGTCCTGTCTCCAATTTCACACCAAGCCACGACTGGAATATCTTATCTTCTAGAAAAACACGTTTGTGCCTCTTAAACCAATCTCTTTTATAATGTTTCACATCAGAAATTGTTCTTTTGCGACCCGAATTGTATCTTTTAACCATCAAAGCTGGCTCCACCAATTGTAGCCGCATCTTGTTTTTGCCAAAACAGTCTTGAAAAATTCTGCAGAATGTGCTTCGGCTCGCATATGTGCAGTTCATGAGACTTACCCTTTAATACAACATGTGTGCCAGTGCCAAATGAATTCAGAGAGTTTCGTAAGTTATATTTACAGAACATTGTGTGCAATAAAATGTAATTTACGTATGTATTTAAATCCTTGCCCTTATTGTTATTGTCACATAAAAAGGCTAATTATCCAATTAGCACCAGAAACCATTAAGGCATCTGCAAATTATACTCAACTACCATTACAGCATCAAATTACTATGGTTTAATTTTGCGGTTGGATTAATGCTGTCACTGATTTGGGTTTCAATTAATTAATTCAAACCCAAGTCAGTGACAGCATTAATCCAAGCATGTTTATAGATGGCTTTAAGGTAGTATGAGAGTCAAAAGGTATAAGGGAACATTTTCTTGAAAATTTTTTCAGCTTTGAGACTGGTTGGGGGATCTAGGAGCTCCGAAGGAAGAGTTGAAGTATTTTAGAATAACACCTGGGGAACAGTTTGTGATGACTGGTGGGGTATAAATGACGCACATGTTGTTTGCAATCAGCTTGGATATCCTGGTGCTATTGCTGCTCCAAAATATGCCCGATTTGGGGCTGGAAGTGGTCAAATTTGGCTGGATGACGTAAAATGTCAAGGCAACGAACCGTCAATTGTCTATTGTAGGCACAATGGGTGGGGCATTCATAATTGTGGTCACTATAGCGATGCCTCTGTGGTATGTAATGGAGGTAAGAGAGAGTATGCTTTCTATCAGGAGCCCACAATCCCGTAGTGAGTAACGTCCATGTCATTTATTACAGCGTTTTCACTGACTAAAATAAAACTAAGAAAAACAGCAAAACGAAAACCCCTAAAAATGGCATTTTTACCGTTTATATGACATTCAGTTTTCACATCCTATAGACACAGTAATAATCTGCTCATGAACGAAACACAGTTTCCTTTTTCTTGGGAAAAATGCCTTATTAATTAGTGTATCTAAAAATAAACCAGCCTGTGAAAACGCTGTGACATAGACCTAGTATGGAATTTGCTCACTCCCTCTTTTGGGTTTCTGTTTTTACAAGATGCAAGTAAGGCAAAGCTATAATATTCCATTTTTAGCCTCTTGTCAACGTTCTCGTTAAATAAATAAATCCCAGTAAATAAAAATATAAATTTATAATACAGTAAATAATATAATAATGTTGTAGTTCCAGAAAATATCCATACTCCACCCCCCACTTAGGGCAATGGAAATTCAGAGGAGAGGGGGGGGGGGTCCAAATGGCAAATTCCATAGGAGTGGGGGGTGGGGGTTGCTTCCCGAGGTTTTTCCTAGGGGGTAAGAGTAAGATTGTTATTAATAAACAACAGCTGCTTCTCTGTTGAGCAAGCTATCAGTTATTTTACTGTTAACCGGTGTTTCAAAATAAGTAATTTTGTTTGCATTGATCATCTTTTATCTACTGTTGGTTGAATGCTTTATTCGCGGCTTACGCAATAGTTTTATTGATACATACATACACTTTTGCTTCTGAGAAAAATTTACAAGTTTGGCATGCCCGCAAATAAAAATAATCTAAGGCGGGACTTGCTTGCGACGTTAATTGCAAGGGAGAAAGAAAAACAAAAACAAAAAAACAAAAAACAAAAAACAAAACAAAACAAAAATTACAAAGCCAGAAAATTACTGACGAAAAGAAAACCATTATAATGACTTTGTCTAAAACTCTAAACACACGTACAACTACAGTATATGCTAGCTTAATATCATTAGCCACATGTTACAGGATTTTTACCTTTTGTATAATTTTACTGGGAAAATCTGTATAAGAATCTTCTAAAGCTAAGAAGTTAATGAAAGTTTGCTCAATTTTTTTCTTAAAGGAGTCTTTAGATAGATTTCTTAAAAATTGAGGCATTTCGTTCCACACTCTTACTCCTATTCGAGAAAACGAATTAGCTTGGAAAAATAGCCTAGGAGATTGCGTATAAAGTTATTAGAACTAGAAGAACATGTATTATAGAAATGAATATTTGATATGTCTTCAAATAATTCTTGAATATTGGCCGCTACAGTTTAATTTCCAGTGTCAAACATCAATTTAACTATTGATTCGTAATAACACAATTGAAGCTGTAAGATATTAGCTTCTTTCAATAATATATAGATTTCAGTAGCCTGGGCTAAAAGCGAAGCTGCCATTAATAAATTTATAATTTATTTGTATTTGTATTTTATTTTTACTCCATCCTATAGATAATACATTAGTGCGGTGTACAATATTAATTAGTACAAGGTTGTTTAAGCTACGTGTACATTATAAGAAAAAAAAAAAAGAAAAGAAAACAAATAGAATGGAGAAGGGCACATAATAGTAAACTTAATTATGGCCCTTTATTCTATTGTAGCTTTGTTATTCATTAAAACAGCTTCAAAAGACGCGGCCATTATCATTGCTGACCGCTGACCGCGATCGTTTGATTTAAATTAGGGCACAATCATCTGACTTTTGACAGAAACGTTCAATAATTGTAAATTTTGCAAACAGTCGAAGAGTGAACCAATTCTTACATCTAGTTAAAAGCCTTATATGTACACCTAAAAAACAGCAATCATCTTCGATGAGTCAAGAGCTATATATATGTAATGCCTCTTGATCACAGTAGATTAGCCAATTTACACATTTGTAATTTATATAGGTTGTATTCCTCTGTCTAAAACGGAGGCCGAAATAAAAAAATCAAGCAGAATTTTATGTGTTCGACAAGTTTACTTTACAAAATCTTGCTAACAGCAAATCTGGTGACGTGTAAGCCAGCAATTTATACTTTTTTATACAGGCGGTGTTTTCATAAAAAGCTTACATACCTCGAACGGAATGCGGTTTTTTAATTTTGCAGGACAAATTGCACTCATTTGCTAATCAGGAAATCGAAGCACCCGCTTCCTTTGCAAAACAAATCACAGAATTGACCACATCAGTATAAAACGTTTGCATGAATTCCACAATGTCGGGACTGTTCAGTCAGATGGGCTTTCAGCGAAAACATTGAAAAATTTCCAAAATCACCTATACAGCCATTCGTTTCTTATACTTTTGACAAGCGCCACATTTGCAGTGCGAGCTGGCATTGTTTAAACAACATAATAAAGAATTTATAAATTTAATTCTTCATTCAGTGCTTTTATTATGTGTAATCGAGTGTAATCCTTAAAAGCGGTTGAGACACCGTGTTAAAAAATGGCGGACACGCGGGAAAAAACTGGTGCCTAGCCATGAAAGCGAGGCGTTGGAGGATAAACAAAAATTGCAGAAAGCTCAATTACTCAGGGGCACCCAACGACAACTTTCGCAAGAATATCTGTTCGGAAGACGATTTGAGATCTAGAATTTTCGGAACACTTGTTATAAACTTTCTTGCTTGCCTGCCTCTCCTAGGATTTTCGAACATAAAAAAATGGTATAACTGCCTATTTTTAACGGATTTTTACCCTAAAAAGGTCACCTAGAATTTTCGCGAGCCTTTTTTCTGGCTGAAATTTTCTAAAAGGTAACTTTTGATCCCTATAATTTTCGGATCACTGCACTTTGAACTAGGAAATCCAAACAGATGAAAAATTTTTAGGGGATAATAATATGCCTATATCTACCGTTTATATACTAAAATACGTTTAACAATGCTTTGTCTATGTGGTTTTGTACTATATTCTCGTTGGGTGCCCCTGATTACTGAAAAAGAGTTTCTTATTTTATACGAAGAATACCTGTCAGAAGAATAAGAGTACAAATTAAAGCTAGCTAGTTTTCAAAACTAGTCGATGTTTTATTTTAACTTTCCTTTTATAAGCCAACACCTTTTGAGTTGAAGAAATCTTTTCTTGATAAAAATACAGTTTTAAGTTAAAAAAAAAAAGACGGCTGCAATCATCACTGTAAGGCCCAGTTCAAACGTCGAACTTCTCATGTGCCGAAACTAATGCACAAATTACTTGCGGAGCTCTCGCGCGCGCGAAGCGCGCGCGCAGCGGAGCACCATGGGTAAGAAAATTTGGTAGACTATCCCTCAGAGAAAATTTGGTTATGACGTAGAGTACGCCCGCCCACCCGTACACACACTCCATGTAAGCCAATGTCAAATGTCACAATAGATCTTGCACAACTTGACTAGTCTCTTAGTTATGTAAGCCATCCGTATGAGTACGATTAGATTGACAGCTGTCAAAATCAGACATCCGCTGACAATTACCACATGACCATCTCGCGGGCTCAGATGAAAGACCAGTCGTTTTGCCCCGACATATAAGCTGATATAATATGTCACACTTACCAATTCAGCATAAGAACGAAACTACGCCGGGCAAGGCTGTCAGTTGGCTGACAGTCGTGTAAAATTTTATTGGCAAGCCAAATTAAGGTCAATTGACAGCTGTCAAAATGGGACATGTGCAGACCACTATCAGAAAACTAATAACGTGAGCTCAGGTTCGCTCAGGTACACGATCTGGCATTTTCCAATACATGCCGGACGGATATGTCTTACTCACTCTCGTAGTCTGTTAATTCGAATATTCGCCATTCTAATGAAGGTTAATTGACAGCCGTCAAACTAGAGTATACGCTGACCATCATTACCTGAGTGTATCGCGGGCTCATTTTTCTATCCATTGAGGTCACGTAGTGTTTAAAGTTTTGCGGTGATATTTTATTTGATCGAGGGCTCAATTCGAAGCCCCATAGCTTAGAAAATCTATCCCTCCTAGAAAATTCGGCAATCACGTGACCGTACACCGACCACCCGACCTTTTGTCCGTCCGCGCTACAGGCATACCAATGTTTAATCTCACACTTTCTAGCTAGTTTGGGAGCCTGCAACCTGATATTGTAATCCATGTTTTGATTAATTGACAGCTGTCAAAATAGTGTTTCTACTGACCAGTATCGCCTGAGCGTATCGCGGGCTCAGGTATCGACCCACTGAGTTCGAGTGTTTTATTGAAGGCATCCGCTGACAAGTTACTACATTTCAAATGATCGCAGGCTAAAGTTCAAATTTTTAAAAATGCATATGAAATAAGTCGTGTTCATGAGCCGCATTTTTAAAATGTTGATTTCGAGCTGTCCTCGGACGCGAAAATTCAACCGGCTTTTACATTTACATGCAGGGAAAGCAATCGCTTTTGACTTTTCTCACTGTCACGCGTTGATCACGCTCTACGTCCAATTTTTATGTTCTGATTGGTCAAAATTTGACAGGTGAGTTCATGCGGAAAATTTATGCAGCGTCTCGTAACTTGCTTACTGATAGCTGGAGCTAACAGAGTTTTGTGTCATCTTGTGATGTTTTAAACTGTCTTTTCTACTTGGTGTACAAAATGAAATACAGCTGGTATCAAGATTGTTCTGTAATTCATGGCTGGTTTGTTTATTGCGCTTTTTGTTGACAAATGTACCGCTTGTCAAAGTCATTGGAAATACGATTTCGGATGGCATCGTTTTCAAAAACGAGCTTACTCACTTGCCTTTGCTTGAGGCATAAGAGGGTTGAAAAGTCTCAAGCGATTCTGGAACACTTGATGACCTTCAGAAGCAGCATCTCGACTGGTAAGCTTGAGCAATTATTGTCTTTGATGTGTTTTTTTTTTTCAAGTGTATGTTTTATGCTGCTTAGGTTTATACACGAACAATGATCTAACCTACAATAGTATCAGGTTTGAAAAGCCTTTAGACATTTTTTGACCGCAAATTCAAAGAAAAGGTTCCGAAGATTATTTAGGTATGATTTTGGCTGTAAACAGAAAGCTCTGAGCGGTTTTCTTGCCTCGAGTTCATCTTGAAAAAGAGCAAACACCGGGAAGCCCGCTTCAAACATAAATAAGCTTATGCTTACCTGACTCACGATTTTCAGAGACACTTTACTCTTAATACTTCTCTTCGTGAATGAGAATTATTGTCTCTGTACATGTTTCACCGAATTATATTTATTTTACTGATTGTTTGTAGTCCCTCTCGCAATTTTTATCGCTGCACTGGTTGTTTCCAGTCGAACATTTACATCGCATGCAGGAATACTCAAAACGCCGTGCGTAAATATCACTCGCTTTTAAAGATTACACATAACAAAACCATACACAGTTTAATAAATAAAGGGAAATAAAACCTAAACATAACAATTTCTCTATCATGTTGAAGCGTAAATGGTAACTCTATTAATCGCACTGCAAATTTGGTGCCTGTCAAAAGGAAGCATGTGCTTTGATCGTCGTGGATATTGAATGAGTGCAAATTCTCTCGCAAAATTGTGAAAAACTGCAGAATTATAGGTTTAAATAGGGAAAAAAAAGAACAAATTATAGGTTTTAATAATTCGATGTAAAATTTGTTTCACTCAAGGACTGTCAAATTATTTTTCTGTAAAATTACTTAGCCTTTGCCGCAAAAGTCCAATGAATGTGCCCTGATCTGTGGATTACAAGTTTATAGTTTGATTTAAATTATGAATTTATTAACGAGAGCTTCGCTTTTAGCCCTGGCTAAATCTATATATTAAAGTTTATTTTCACTGGTTTAAAGCATCCTAGACCATTGAACGTCGTGAAAGTGAATTGATTTCGACTAATTGAGTTCGACTGAATCAACCTCGAACTTATATAACTTGGGTCGACCTAAATAGGTATTAAGTTCGGTACATGAAAAGATGGACGTTTGAACTGGGCCTTACCTTTCTTTTCGGCAATTTTCCTCTGCCATAGCGGACGACACTAGGTAGAAAACAAGCAGTCGCCATACGGCCGCGAGCTAAGTTATGAATGAACTCAGACATTTTCACTTTTTTTGTTTTGTTTTGTTTTGTTTTTCATTTCACCGATAGGTAAATCAATTTAAACACAACCCAACGCATATTTAACCCATTGGTTACTCAGCCCCGGTTTTAGAAGAAAAGTGGCAATAAGTATGCATGAACTCTTATCGGTTTCACCGTTGTCTTCACAGATATTGTATGGATATTCTTTGGAACTGCACAATAATAATGATATAATAATAATAATAATAATGATAATAATGATGATGATGATAATAATATCAATAAAAGTAATGAGAATGATATTGATATGGGTAATGATAATGATACTAACAATGATAGTGAAAGAGATAGTGATAATGGTGATTGTAATAAACAATGTTACTTTTGAACAGAAAATTGTCTGTATAGTGCCTTAATAGTTTGAAATGTCAGCCATTTCCACCCCCTAACCCGTGAGCCCCCCCCCCCTCCCCCAATAGGTAGAGAGTGGAGACGGCTGACATCTCGGCTATTACTGCCAAAAAGGTTCTAAAATTCTCAGTTTACAAGAGCAAAACATGAATTTGTAGAAACTCTATTCGTTCCACTGAGTACTTTGCTGAGTTGTGCTGAATAAGCCATTTGCACAAGGGGTCATGTGACATCGTTTTTATGAAAATGAAAGTTACATGATTTTTCCTTCGAAAAACGATTAGTGGGTCATATCTTAAACAAAATAATAGTGATTTGGTTTTTCCAACCTGCACCATTTTATTAAAATGAGTACGTTCGTAGCTGGTCACGTGACCAAAATGTGATTTTTATGAATTACCTCTTTCTGAACACAAATTTTGCACTTAAACTTCAAGGAAAATGTTGAAAAGATGATGTGGTAACATTTGCAGCACATCTGAGCGTAACTATCAAACGTTTAACAAGATATGAGCAAAAAGTACATGTAGTTTTGGTCGCCATGTTGAGGGCAAGAGTATGCCCTCCAACATGGCAGCCAATACAAATTATACTACTTTGTTAAAAAATCAAAATGCCATAAAATATCTCCCTTAAATGCGTTTTCTTTCAAATTTCGTGTGTAAGATAATTCTTATGTGCTCTCTTAATTTTTGGCATCAGTTGAATTCCAACTCACGGTCATGTGACCTCTTAGTGCAAGTGGCCTATTTTTGGCATTGCCCTTTCTTACACCCGCGCATCTTGTCAGAACCCCTTCTTAAAACTTTTATAACTCTTTTAAGTTAAGAGGATGTAAATCTCTATTATATAATCTATTTTGTTTTCCTAAAGTAATATTCACATTTCATGATCATCATTGAAGGTCTTTCTTGAAATCGTCCTCTCTAGGTTGCTCCAGGACAATAAATAGTACGTATGGCAATATTGAGGTTAATAGTACAAGCAGCTACGATGAAACATGTCAGTGGACCATACTAAGTACCAGTATATCCCAGGCTGTAGCTTTGGTATCTGTACGAGAATTATATCTCCGCTATTGCAGGTAAACTGAGCAATGTAACAAATTCTTAAGAAATGAAATGAATGGAAAGAAGTGGCAGTTCTTTGTTCTCTTTGTGAATTAAAAAAAAAAAAAAACATGAGATAACCTTACTGGTAAAGAAAATTAATATTAATAGAAGTATAAATTCAAGACATTTTTGTGCTACCAGTACTGTAAATCAAAATGCTAATTCAAGCACTTGATGGATATGACCTTCAGTTAGGAAATAGAGAATACTTCATGGAAAGTGCTGGCGTACGGTATTTACGCACGAGTTGTTGACGTATCAGAAATCGAACGAGTGAGCGCAGCGAACGAGTAAGATTTCTGATACAAAAACAACGAGTGCGTAAATACCGTACAAAGCACTTTCCATGTGGTATTGTGTTTATTATATACATACTGAGTCATTCATCATTTTGCGGGCCTTTTTATTTTAAATCTTTCAAAAATGCTAAAATTTGCCGCTACACACTTACCGCAAAATGACAACGAAAACGAAGTATCAGCTTTTTAGTAAAAACGTTTGTTAAAAACATAAATGACGGTGAGGATATGAGGTTTAATCCAAGAACTATAAGTAATCTTAACTGTTTGTTCTCAATGCACAATTGAAAATGAGTGAATTTAAGTAAAATGGCCGGTTTCAATATAAGCTTAAGCTTAAATGAAAGGCAAAGTAGCTCCGACAAAAAGCACAACAAAAGCTTACGTCTCGTTCTGTTTATCCCTTTCCGCTGTTGTTTCGCCGGCTCTCTACCGTATTTTTTTATCGACAGTGAAACAAACGAAACTATTCCAATCCATTTCCGAAATGTTTTTCACTTTTTTAGCGAGAAAAAATCCTTGAGTAAAACTTTTCTCGTTGATAAATGTGTGCGAAGCGGCGCTGCAAGCTGCAATAAAAGGCGGGAATTTTGGCGCGAAACTCGCACACCTCTGTGGCTTCTGATTGGACGTATCATTTTTCTCACACGTGAAAAAACATCGTTCGCGATTCTGATTGGACGTATCGTTTTTTTCACGTGTGAAAACCATCGTTCGCTCCTCTGATTGGCTATAACTAATTTGCGTACGAAAATTTACGACATAGCTTTTTGGTGAGTATTTCTCAGTATGTCTATAATAATATGTGTTATTCCCAGCAACGTTGTCTTTGACTAACCCTACTGTGATCACTGATGATGATGAATGTTATTATTATCACTATTATTATTTTTATTATTATAATCACAACTAAACCAAAATTCTCAAATCTGATTGACTATAACTATCTATCCCTGATTTCAGCCCTAATAGGACAGTGTAATAGGAAAGTACGCGTTATCACGAGCGCGCTTCAAAGGCTTTTTTTTACACTGCTGGAAACTAAAACGTCGGAAATTCTTGTGGTTTGATTAAACTAAAGCCTAATATTATGAAAAATTTGTATTCCCTTGTAATGACTGGGCATCACTAGCTATGTGTTCAGTACAATCTGTGTTTAACTTGATGGTGGACATCCTTATGGAAATCCATCTTATGGTCAATTGAGAGCTGACAAAAAGGGTATCCGCTGATAAATGCAATCTGACTGTTTTGCGGGCAACAATTCGAGTGTACAACTCATTGACGTGACGTGTTCTTTAACATTATCCGCTGATCAGTTGTTATTTTTAATTGATCACTGACTCAGTCCGTAAGGAAAAGCTATATGACAAATATCTTAATACATCAAGACCTCGACCTTTTTCTCGGTTAATAAGTAGTATCTATTTTTGTTACACAGCGAGTATGTGAAGATTATTGATGGAGAAGGTACCGAGGTTCTCAATCAAGACGGTTGTAGGCCTTTAAATACAGAAACTTGGTTGGATGTACAGTTTGGCTCGTACGGTAACATCTCAATTCAAATGGCTTTTGGAAGTACTCTGGGAAGTACTCGAAGCAGCGTGAAAATCCAGTTTGCTGTTTTGAAGAACGGCATATCTTCAGGTACGTTTTAGTCGATGCTTATTTTACTGTTTCTGTTTTAGTCCTGGTGTCAATCCGTTCCCCGCCACCTAGGTAGAATAGACCTTATTCAAGATACCAGCCATCTTTGCACGCACTTTAGGATAGATGGGATATAGGGAATGTCACGTGGGGGCAAACAAGTGATAAAATTTACCAAAACGAGTTATCATGGTTGAGTTTCCTTATTCTGTCAAAACGGGACAACGGTTTTTTGATAAACATGCAATATCTACAAGGTTTACACGGTATGTCATTATGGCTTGCTGTGAGGACATCTACGGCCGCTACTGCATTTATCGTCTTTAGCATAAAAAGTACCTTGTTTTCGGTTATCTAGAATAAACGAACTCTACGGCGATAATTCTCACACCTGCTGGGGCACATTCTCTCCCTGAGAAACCTCTTGACATTGCTCTATCCCATCAATCCTAAGCACGTGCAAAGATGGCGGTTATCGTGAATAAGGTCTCTTGATGCGTTTTTTTCTGGGTAGGTACTATATCATCATCATCATCATCATCATCATCATCGTTATTATTATTATTATTATTATTATTATTATTATTATTATTATTATTATTGTTGTTGTTGTTACTTTTCTTTTTTTAGCTTTACCGCTTTCAGGATGGAATGTGACTGTTTTGATGTCCAGTCATTTTGGTCTTAGCGTTCAGTGGTCTGCACTTCGCACGAACATTGACCGAACTGCCAGGTTTTATTTGATTCTTATTAAAAGTCCTGCGGGAAATTTACTAGCTGAAGAAACTGTCCCAGGAAGTACGACAACTAAAGTTATTACAGGCTTAAGACCTTCTACAAGGTACCGAATCGGAGTGTATGGAATTGACGAGACTGGACAAGCCTACAAAACCAGTGAAAGTCTGGCTTCAACCAATGATGGTAAACTAACACATTTTGGAAAATAACTGAGATTGTAAGCACGATCTCATTGGTCAAAACCTATGGTTTATCATACCGGTAAACCCATAGAAAAAGGCATCCAGACCACGAGCCATACACAAAACCGGCTATTGATCGGCAAACAACGATTTTCGAAAGACTCAAAAACAGAACGATTTACTTACACAGCCCTTCTTAATATTAAAAATCGTTGGTTTCTAAGTTTTATTACTGAGCGTCACAATTCGCTACTGCCATGCCATACCTTTAAAAGTTATAAAGTACAAAGCTGGAAAGCAGTTTACATTTCACGACGACGCCGAATCGCAGAGAAAGACAACAACTGTGTGAATTTTTGGTTTAGAAAGTCTCTAGGAAAACTTAACCAGTGCCAACCAGCAAAAAAACGGACAGATTTAGCATTTTTGAAATATTTATGCCAAAGTTAAATTCCTGAGTTAAAATTCCCGCAGGTTGTAAACAAGCTGTAAACGATGATGACAGATGTCAGAGTTTCGCGCTGTTTTTTTTTTTTTTTTTGCACGAATCGTTCGTTAATATCGATGCCATAACCTTCTTCAAACCACCTGACTTCACAAATCGACAAATATTAACGCCAATATGTGGCTACGGCAAAGAAACCTTTCTCTAAATTTAGAGCTACCACTGAGATATTTCCATCGGTCGCTGTACAGTGTACGTAAGTTACATGCGACAACTTCCCAAATGCAGCCACGTCCTTACCGCAGCATTTCTTGACCATGAAAAGACCAAAAAACAGATCTTAAACCACTGCAGCTTGTAAAAAGGCGAATGGGTCCTCCATTACAATAGCTGCCAGTTCCGTCTGTAAGCACGAAATTGCGGATCGACTCAACAAAATACAGCTGCGTACTGTTGATGCTCAATTTTCTACATGTATATAGTAAACAAACCATGAACGTATTCTTTCATTGTACGTTTGCATGAATATGTATATACTTTTCCTGTAAAACAGCTTTCATAAGTTATCATGTAATGAGTGCAAAAACTCGTATTTTGAAGTGCTGCTGTTTTTTGTTTGACTGAACTGAATTTTGAGAAAGTTCGGCGCTACTAAATCGTGAGTCAAGATTGGCTTATGAAAACCACATTTTTTACCTAAAACACTCCGTTCTACCAAAAGTGATTTTATATAAGCAATAGACCACACTTTATATGGGTTTACCGGCGTAATAGCCCACTTGGGATGTTGGTAGAACACTCGAAAAGCTTGTAAATTACTCGCCTTCGGCTCGTGATTTACAAGCTTTTCTCGTTTTGCTTAATTGCACTGCATTATATTTCTTACTACATTCAATACAAACGAAGAAATTTTAACTTAAGGACAGGCTTAGGTTCTCTAGTAACAATAATGATAATGTAGTGATCCCCAGGGTATATTTTTACGGGTAGCGTTTTAAATGAAGTACAATTTGAATCCGCTCTTCGAAGCTGGTCATTCACGTGGTACAAAATCGCCCTGCTGGAGACCAAGACAAACAAGACAAACAGAGAGGTCACATCATTTAAAATAGTAATATCCTTTTTTGTCTTGCCCCAGTGAGTCTCTTGCTCTTCAGCAGGATAGTTTTTATATCAAGAGAATGACAGGCCGCAAAGTGCCCATTGGGACCTGACAAAATTAGTCGTTTGACCCATTTTTTGGACGCCACCTAAGATATTCAAGGAATCAGGGATTTTTTTTTTTTAATATTCAGGTCTTGACTCTAATTTAATCACGGCCTTATGTCGCCGTCTCGAATGGAAGTTTGGTTTTAAAAGATTATGATTCCTTCGACGGAAAGGGAAGGCGCATCCAGATTTGATGTCCTGCGGCGTGAACACGTACTTTCATAATTATGTATGTAAGTGCCACGAAGGTTCATATTCCCTGCTTGTAGCCTTACTTTCATACCTGAGCTTATAGCTCACTCTCAGGTGGCTGCTAAAAAGTACCTGGCCACAAACTAAAATCTTGAGCAAAGACTTGGGACACTTTTGCATTTCTGGGGTGTTTTCCAATTCACTGCACAGACCCATCCCCTCCCCTCACCCCACAAACAAATGTTGGACGCATGTATCCACAATTTTTCCCTAGTTTCAACTTTGTATAGGTTGGCGGAGGGAGGCGGGGAGAACTGTCAGAAAATTTCGAAATACTGCATTTCTGTCCCAAGGACTTTGGTCCATAATTGTCGGCTTTTTCAATGATTTATCCGATGGAATCGGACGAAAGCTTTTGCCCTTTTCTGATGTAATAATTGATATTTTTTTACAATTTTTCCTATTGCATATAGTATTTTGTGGCTCTCGACCAAGCGCTAGTAGTCTAATTGTTGGTGGTTCAGTTGCAAGAGTAAATAGCTGGCCGTGGCAGGTGATGTTGATTGGAACTTATGGCCAGTTGTTTTGCGGAGGATCGTTAGTAGATCCTTATTGGGTGGTGACCACAGCAAATTGTATTAGCGGAAAATCGCCGTCTTCCATCAAAGTAAAGTAAGTTATGCTTAAACTTTTTCAAAACCAGAAGCATAACCCCTTTCGGCTAACGTAATGTTGTACTCAATTCAAATCTCCCGGGGCTAAGACGTCAAATGACGCAAACAAAGACGCCAAACTTTAAAGAGTTATTCCCTCTAATATATAGATTTAGCCAAGGCTGAAAGCGAAGCGTCCATTTATATATATTTAACTACCTAAAAGTAAAAAGTGACTTTAAAACTTAAAGAGACAAATATAAATTAAAATCGATCACAGTATTAGTCTTGGAAAGAATTTTTACCCCTGCCGTTTGGACCCCAACCACCCAACTAAACCCCTTTGAGAAGCTCAAAGCCCGTGAATTTTTAATCGTTCATATAGCTTGTTTGTCGTTCACGAAAATCTTTGGCTACGTCCAGTGCACAGTCACGGTTTATTATAAGCTTAAGCTTTCTTTGCAAAATCGGACAGACAAAGCCTTACGAGTAATCTACCCTTTAGATTATACATCACAATATAGATCCGATACTCAGTAACTTTTACTGTACGTAAGTTATACTTTTTGTTTCTTCTGGCGAAAAGACCCATCTGTAAGAACATTTCCAGGCTGAAACTCCTCAGAAAATAAGAACAGTCCAGCCATAACTCGAAAAATGAACGTTCTTGTTTTATTTGTTTGTTTGTTTTTTAGTCCGCTTGTGAGGCTTGGCTTTTGAAATAGACGAACGCGCCTCGAAGGAAGGCTTTCGCTAATTATCTTAACTTTTTACATGAAAGATGTACCGGCAATCACAAGAACTGGGTATTCTCGACCTCAGTTCTTCACTACATATTATGAAATTAATATATTAAATGATTAAGTTCATAATAAGCTTTTTCCTAAAATACGCCTGACTTTACGACAAAACTCAAGGGGGGCAAAATTGTAATTGTCACTCACCTTGGATGTAGCTTCTAAAACCGAGTAAGTGAGGCCCCAAACGTTTCCTGTACTATGAGGCCTGCAAGTTCGACTTGAATCCCGCGGCGAGGTCTTCCTCAATCCAAACCAAATAAACAAACCAGCTTCGAATAACAGAAGAATCTTGATAGCAGCTGTATTTCATTTTGTGACGGCAGTGTAGGAATACGAATAGATAAAAGTGTGAAATGTTGAAAGACATTTCCTGTAGTCCGCAGAAAGAGCCTGCATGAACTGTCACAAACGCAGCCATCGATGAATCCCTTTTCGACACTTTCTTCGACGAAAACCTAAACATTAAACAATTCAAGAAAGAAATGGAAACTTGACAGCAGTTGTATTCCATTTTGTGGTGGTAAGAGAAGGACACGACAATTGTAAAAGTTAACTGAAATGAAAAATAGGCTTCAGTTGTCGGCAAGTCTGACGGCAAACAAATTTCCAGACGTTGCATAAGTGTTCATTCATTAATCAACCTGTCAAAAATGTGACCAAGCGGAGAGAGGGGAAGACTAGGTTGTCACTGGAGTGTGACCAAAAGCGTGATCAATGAAAAAGTAAAGCCTTAGAAATCTATTTTCGAACATTTTTGCGTAGGTCAAACACAAGAAACTTCAATTTAGATATCTACTCGACTAACTCTGTTGGCTACCCCTAAAATGGTTAATTTTGTGCCAAACGAAACGCAACATCAGTGTCTGGGACTCCCTTCCCTACCTTTCTAAGTGTTCTCAAGATGGAAACTTAGCCGATGTAGAAAAATCCTCTAGCTATTAAACGTTACAGAAAAATCGTTTCCAAGAAAAGCAAAGAAAAGCAAGGATTGCCCATTTTCATTTCGCGCCTAAGCATTGTCTCCCCACTACCTCCCCCAAGGTCCGTACTAACGTACGGGCGTCGGTGACGTCGTAACAAAAATTTCTGGCATCAACAGGTTACCAAATTCTCTTAGCACTGTAGCTTCGCTTTTATACAGACACCTCTATGATGCAGTCACCTAACTCCGTATTGAGGATGTTTGACTGTAGTCGTAGTTCTTGTGGTAATGGGAGATTGGGGTGGGTTGGTTGTTGAGTAACCACATCATAGTGGTAAGTAAATTATTGAAGCCCATCTTCTGCCTCCATGTACGTATTTACTAAGCCTTCATCACGCTATAAGCTTGACCGCAAATAACTGGCGAACTATAATCAAATTCTGTTTTGAACACTTTCCCACTGGCCATGCAATTACCTGTACATTCCATTGTGTTAATTTGGTTGTGACTGATCCATACAGTCATATTACCGCCACATTTTTGACATAATCGAGCTCTCTTTGTATTGTCCTAAGTTATAAGTGATTTCTATCCTGACAGCATGCAGCAGCAGCTCGCATTTTTGGCTGTGATTTGTGTTACTCTGCGTGCATTATTTACTGACTCTGGCTACTTAAATCAATACACAACCGCGATCACATTGGTCCTGGAAAGGATAATCATTAAGTTAGTTCATAAATGGCTTTGCGCTTTTGGTATAATCGTCATCATTATCACATAATCGTCATCGTTGTAGTTTATGATATAATTAGCAATTATTGAATTCGGCTTTGGTAGGATATGAAGAATTCTGCAAATGGAGGAGGGTGTTATCGGCTGAGGTGGATAACACCCTCCTCGATCTGCAGAATTCTTCATATCCTACCAAAGCCGAATTCAATAATTATTTTATTATTCATTCTAAATAAGTCCAAGTTTAAAAACAAGCTAAATCCTGCGTACTTCGGTCGATGTTAAGTTGATATCGATAGCGTATCTTTATCAGCAAGTTTAGGAGACAAAGGTCTAATCTACTCTGAATATGAGATGTCGTCCGTCGAGGTTCTTCTTGCTGTTCTTTAGAAAATATTTCGCCGTGAAACGAGTAAAATGTTTCGCCGACTTTTCAGCCATTTTGTTCTCAATATCAAAACAACGCAACCTCATCCCCAGGTTTTCTCGGTTACCGGTTCAATAATTTGCAACTTGGGCTGCACTTTTGACGTCATCGGTCCAATATGACAAAACTCTTTCCAATTTTGGTCAACAGGAGCTCTTTATGATGAATTATGCGTGTGCTTTTGGCCAATCAGAAATGGAGAAATATTTGGAATGAATAATAATTGCTATTATTCACTTTTGGGTAATATTAGTAATTTCAGGCTAAATATTTTTATACAACCCCATTACCGGGGTCTTGTCCTCATTGTCCCCCAGAGCGGAAAAGAGAGGACCGTGGGGCGAATAGGAGGGGAGGCTAGGAATGAGTTTGTATTGTTTGCCCTTCTGCCTTCTGTCGGACTAGTTAAATTAATTAACTAATTTTGCATTCATTTATTTATTCCTTCATTTATTTTTTTTCGTAGGTTGGGAGCCCACTACACAACAAGCGGTGGTGTTGGAACAGAACAGGAAATCGAGGTCGCGCAAATCATCAAGCATGAAAACTATAATAACCCGTTGAGCTATAGCAATGGCATCGCCCTGATTAAGCTCTTAAAACCTGCAAATCTTGGAGTAGGCATCGGGCTTGTCTGCCTCCCTGATATGCGCCACGCTCTTCCTTTTGACAATTTGAACAGAAAGTGCTGGATAACGGGCTGGGGTACATTGTCTTCAGGTGGGTCCCAGAAAAATGCACTCATGGAAGCTCAGATTCCATTGGTCTCCAGGCGACGTTGTCTTTATTCCTACACTGGAAAAATTGATGATTCCATGTTCTGTGCTGGCCCGGATGCAGGAGGCGTTGACACTTGTGTAGGAGACAGTGGTGGCCCATTGGTGTGTGAGTTTAACGGTACATGGTTTCTTGAAGGTGTAACAAGTTGGGGCTACAATTGTGCGTATGCTTCAAAGTATGTGGTTTATGCTTACGTTAGAGATCTGAAAGCATGGATAACAAACCATATTTATCAAGCAGTGCTGCCTAGTGTCTCGCCACAAAATCTATCGGTGTCTACGTTAAGTGAGTATACGAAAATAGCTTTTATTACAGCTTGATTTAACCTTGGCCCCAGTTGCTGGAAAGACGATTAAACTATCTTCCGATTAGCGTCAAATCCACGATTAATTTTCTCATTCCTCGGATAACTAATCGTGGGTTAAAAAGGAGTCCCTGAAAGCGAAATAAACGCACGATTAACTAATCCGAGATTAGTGTTAAAATAAACCGGTTTAACTAGTTTTTGGGATGATTCCTTTTAAAAAATATGGCGCGAAAAATGTTAAGACACGGGTGAAGTAAAGGAAAATGGAGGAAAATGAAGTGGTCTAGGTTGAACCAAAAGAGAAGAAGAGGAAACCGAAATTCTTCATCTACCTAGAAATAGTTGGCCCAGTTTTTATTACATGGTCCTTACATTCAATCCGCAGTCCACAGTCCGCAGTCCATGTTTTATAATCACCAAATTTTATTTCATGAAGTAGTAACCACGTTGGCAACTGCTTATGTTTTCTCCTCGTCTGCCTTTCGAGCTCTTTCTTAAGGATTTCTACCAAATATTGAATTGACTCTCGGCCAAGCCTGTATCTACTGCAAAGCTCTTCATCAGTGAATTGGTCTATATCAATTCTTGCTGTCGGAACTTTTTTTCAGGTATTTGTAAGTCGGCCATTTTGTTTGTTTTTACAAACGTTTTCCCCCGATTAGTGACTTAATCGACCTCGCTAGGTGGGTTAAAATTAACACTTAGTGTATTCCTAGATTAAGGTTAACGATCCTTTCAGGAACAGAATCTAATCGTGGGAAAAATGTATCCCGCGATTAGCGAGATTTAATCCTCGATTAGCGCTAACCGGCTTTCCAGGAATCCAGGTCTGTCTCAGAAGAGACAAAGTTCTCTTACTTTTACCAGCTAGCCAACTTTTATCTACTGGTCTTCATTTACTGAGTCGAATTAAACATGCTTGTAGTAATTAAAAGCGTTCATTATTAAAAAAAAAAAAAAATGAAACTGACACATTGTTAGTGCTACTGCTTTTATGAACTCTTGCAATTTTTAAACACATGTAGCCTTTACCAGAAACTTGATGTCTGTAAGAAAATGTTGATTTGCGTATTATTCTTATTTATTTGTAATCAGCTTGGCAGGACTAGCTCAGCCATTGGGGCGCATGACTGCAGAGCGGTGGTTAGCGGGTTCGATTCCCGGGCTCGGATCAATACTCAGTCTCTTAAAATAACTGAGAAATAAATGTACTGCCTTTGCAGTGAAAACGGCTAGCCCTTCGCCCCTCAAAAAATAAATAAATAAAAATAAATAAAAAGTGTTTCCAATTCGTTCCTTTGTACTAAAGACATTAACTCTCGCGTAAAATGCATTTTTTATTTTTTTGTTTATTTGTTTTATGTGTTTAGTATGATGCTCATTTGACAGTGGATTATGCTCCGGATGAACCAATATTCTTCAGATGATTTTGATTGGACTCTTTCGTCTGGTTCAACACCATCGGGCTCCATTTAAACTAGCCCTGCTAAATTTAGTGCTTCTCAATAAATTTTTATTTAAATAAACTAGGAGTAATCGGAGCTTAGGAGAGTGCGTTCGATATGTTTGTAAGGCGTACAGGTAGTAGTTGAGGAGAAAGGGTGGATGGTTATTGCGACAGATTAAGCCCGGTTTCCATATGATCGCTACGATCGCAGTGATCGCTGCGATCACTGAGAAACATGCGATTACATGGAAACCGCTCTCCAGCGATCACAGTGACAACGATCGCTTAGATGGAACTTTTTATATCTCAGCGATTGTTGTCGCTTCGATCGCTTTAGAGTGGTTTCATATGATCGCTATGATCGCTGCGATCGCTGAAGTTTTCTTTTTTTCTCAGCGATCGCAGCGATCACAGCGATGGTGGCGATCAAATGGAAACCGGGCTTTAATTTGATCATGGCATATTTTATACGTAAGGATTGCTTACAGCGAAACCTTTATTTAAAGTGTGTATCATTATGAAAAAGCCTTGAAGGCTGGTTATATCGTATCGTTCGTCTTAATAAGTGCAGTAATTTGGTCGAGTGTGTTAATTTCAGTGACTTGAGTGGAGCATTTCAGTGACTTGAGTGGAGCTACTGTGGGCTGATTATAAGTTTTTACGAATAAATAACGCAGACCTAAAATGTTCGTTTGTCCGGTGCCGAAAATATCACAAGTCATGGTGAAACGGTGCCGCCGAGCTTCACATCTCGGTAGACTTACTTTGTGGCACAACGGCCGCCGAGCTAGATTTACTTTGTGGCACAACGCCCGCCGAGCTACACAACTCGGTACATTTACTTTGTGGCACAACGGCCGCCGAAACTTTTGAAAGATGAACGTTTTGAAAGATTCAGCCAACACAGATCGATAGTAGACCTTCAGCAAACTCTTGAAATATGTACGCTTTACAAAGATTCAGCAAACTTTTAAATGATGAACGCTTTACGAAGACAGAATAAAAGACCTCATCAAACGCTTGAATGCGCACAAATGACCACGTGAGTTAGTTCGTCAAAGTGAGGCAAACGTAGGCAAGCGCCTCAAAGCGAGGCAAATGTGTGTCAACGACGACGACAAATACAATCTCGAAAAAACCTCCCTTATTAACTGCACATGACACCCAATAATGCACATAACACCCAACGCAAATTAGGGGTTGCGTTCTCGTACCTCGAACGCAATGAAAACTAAATTTGTTAAATGGTCTTTACCACGAAGTTGGTGTTTGGAGGAAAAATAAAAATGTTTCTTTGTTTATTTTTTTTTTAACGAGTTTAGTATGGTGCTCATTTGACAGTGGATTATGCTCTGGATGGAACCAATCTTCTTCGGATGACTTTGATTGGACACTTTGGTCTCGTTCAACACCATCATCATCTACTGGACCGTCTTCTGATCAAGGGGGAGCAGGTTTGATTTAGTAAAATTGTTTTCTTTTATTCCCCAAAAGAGGGTAAGATTTGCACCTGTATGAAAATTCTATAAATTTACAATCTATAGACATTTCACTGTCGCTGTAAAAGGTCCAGTTTTTTCAGTGCATTCCATCTTTAATGTGGAAGAAATATAGCTTTAAGTAAATTAGTTGTCAAATCGCATGAAGACGTTTCAGTCAAAGTTTGCTCTAAAAGAGAAAGGCACTTTTTGTTGACATTTCTGTTAAAACGAACAATAACTGACAAAAAGACAAAAACAAAACAAAAACAAAACATCAACAGCAAAATACATCACAAAGTTGCCCACTTGTCGTATTATTGCCCTTTATTGATTGTTTAAGGGGTATTTCCTTCTTCGTCTTCTCTTAAAGGAAAATATATGTACATTGAAACATCCTTCCCAAGAAGACCCGGCGACACAGCCAAGCTTGTTTTTACTGTTCCAAACAACGGAAAAATGTCATGTCTCTCATTTTATTATCACATG
This sequence comes from Porites cylindrica, assembly GCA_964035525.1. Lineage (NCBI taxonomy): Eukaryota > Metazoa > Cnidaria > Anthozoa > Scleractinia > Poritidae > Porites > Porites cylindrica. The sequence goes on along the minus strand of OZ037782.1, from coordinate 29,256,320 downwards.
TATGGAGCTACGGTTGGGACTCTTAACGTCTACAGTGGAAACAGCAAAGTATTAAACATTTCCGGATATCAAAATTTCAAGTGGATTATGGTGAAGAGAAACATAATTCTGAATGGATTGGTGAGAAATAGAATTGTGCTAACTCGCACATCACCATCACCGTCATCATCATCATTATCATCATCATCACCGTCATCATCATCATTATCATCATCATCACCATCATCATCATTATCATCATCACCACCATTACCATCATTATCATCATCATCATCATCATTATCATCATCATCATCATCATCATCATCATCGTCATCATCATCATCACCATCATCATCATTATCATCATCATCACCATCATCAGTATTAACATTATCGTAAAAACCATCACCATTATCGACATCATCATCATCATTATCATCATTATCATCGTCATGAATAATTAATAGCTAGAAAAACTCTTTTTGACGGTTTACCACTCGACTATATATCGAATTTTTGCCAAGGCATGACACTTTTTAATTGTTAACCGGCTTAATACCTCACCTTAGATGGTGAAAGGTAAAGAGAAGTGTAGGCGTGGTTAATTAGGTCAATTAACATATAGTAAGTGTTAATACCGCTAACTACTGCTCAACATTCTTTGCAGGTAACATTCGAGGGGATAGCAGGGACTTCATTTACTGGCGATATCGCAATCGATAGTGTAGAAATAAACAGTGGAAGCTGTCTAGGTAAAAAAAAAAAATGTACATTTTTAGCCTGCGACCAGTTTCTTTTGTGCTTGGAAAATGACTTTTCTTCGCGTAACTCGTCTTGCCAGTTACGCCATTCATCTCTACACAATGGAACGACTCTTCAAGTAAACGACCCGTTATTTTTTCCCCTGCTTCTCTTGTAGTGTCCTGTAACTTTGATAATGGATTGTGCTTTGGGTGGAGCCAGTCGAGGGAAGATGTATTTGATTGGAAGCCCCAACGTAGCCGAAGGTATTTGTCGAGTACTGGACCACCCTCGGATCATACAAGTGGAAGAGGTTTGCTGGCTTTTGAAATTTATTCCATGGCATTTGCTTACATTCATTTCACGAAAACATTTTAACAATTGGTTCATGCGTCAGCGTGCGTATGTCGAGATATTGAGCACTTGGGAAGTTTGGAGAGCACGAAAGATCCGTAAGAGTTGCTCGAGGTGCAGCAGAGAGCAACTCTAGCCTAAGATAGCATTCAAAAAGATAGTAAAATGCATATAAAGGTGCCGGAAAACTATAAATTGTCCGAAAAATTCCTTTCGAGAGAAACAACTTTGCAAAAAATGATTTGAACACACCATAGTCCGCACAGCTCGTTCAAGAACAAGTAACAACAACACTCACCTCAGTTTCGTACTATTGGTCAACGAATTCAAACGTTTTTTCTTGAATTTATGTTCTAAAACACATGATAAACACTGTTGAGTTGTGGATGCACTAAGTAGACGTCTTGGGAGTATTGTGAAGCTCACAAGAAGTGAAAGAACTCGAGGTAAAGTTTATTGACATCATCAGCGTGGTCAATGGGAATATGTAGCAAGCTCGTGCTATTCAATTTGATTGGGCGAATATTCTAGCTATGTTATAAACAAGTATAAAAAGCAACCCTCTGTTTAGCATGAGAATATTGCCGAGAAGGCTGAAGCCGATTCGCTCCATATAAGACAAGCCGAGTTCTGCATGGAATCCGGGAAACTTGTGTTTGTGGAATCCGGAATCCTTGGCTTTGGAATCTGGAATACTGGTCAAAGAATCTGGAATCCCACTAAAGATAGGAATTCAGATCTTGCTCGATTTTATTGCAAAATTTCAACCGGGGGGGAGGGGGGGGGGGGAAAGCTACTTCCCATACATTCTCTTAAATGAAATCCAGACGATGTTCTCACAACTTGCCAAGCGATCAGCAAGGGTCATGCCAGCGGATTTGTGTACTGATCATGCGCATTACGTCAAAAACCCTAGATCAACGGTCTTGAGAAAAAACAAAAACATGGTAGTCGAAGGCGAGACTGTTTCTCACTGTTATATTTTCGTAATTCGCAAATTTATTGATTTTATGTCGCTTTTCAGACATAGTGTGTGGTTTTCTTTTTCTGTTAAACAATTTCCCTTTGCAGAGTTTGGAATATGCAACATATAGCTCCGTATAGCTGTTAAGAACCGCCGAAGAGTTGAGCTATCGAACAGTGTTTTGCTACAAACCTTAGGAAAGTTAAAGTCGGTTCAAGGTACAGAGCTTTCAGTAGTAAATGTGATTTGTTTTAGAATCGTTTTCAATTTTAACTTTGGATTCAAGGTGTTGACTGATCGAAATAAACGAAGTGAAATGTTATGAAGTGTTAGTTTTTATTCAGTTATGATCTGTAGAGCAGTAAGCTCATTTTTATAAAGCTCTCTTGAATATACCTGCTTCCGACAAATTTGACACTTGCGCCAGTAATTTTTATCAGTATCAAGTTATCCTTGCCCGGCAAAAACGATGTAACCTATAAATAAATCCATCGAGCGCGTTGTTGTTGGCTAAGATCTAGCACGGTTGCGTTTTAGTTTCCCCTGCATTTCAGTACCGAAAGACAAATACGATATGCAAGAAAAACAAAGATGCATGATATGTTTTTTTTCAATTTTTTAAGCATTTCTGATTTCCTCTGTTGGTTCGCTTCTTGCTTCTAAAAAGTCTAAAAATATTTACTGTGGGAAAATTACTGTAATTATCCGCTGACCACCACGCTGGGTGACCGCTTTGCAAGTTGTGAGAACATCGTTTCTCGGTCCCAGACCTTGTCTCTTCACCCCCCTGATTTCAAAAATTGCTTGCTTGCTCATGCTCACAAAATTTTTGCAATTGCTCGCATGCTCGCGTTCTTGTCAGTATTGCTCGAAATTTTGTAAATCCTGGCTTCTTTGTTTCGAAATAAATGTGATTCTGCATTGCACTTAAGTCATGTTAAAGTTCTATAAACAATTAATGCGGTTATTAAGTTCAGTGGAAATGCACGAGATAAAGTTTAAGCTAAAACGCCGTTCACTATTTTCTGTTTAAATATTTTAAAGGGACTGATCTCCATATGGACTGGTTCAGGTGAAAATATAAGAAGTGCTCGCTCTTCGCGAGTTGTACTTTCTAAAATACTCGTTGCTCGCAAGGCCAATGTTTATTGTTCGAAAAGACCATTAGTTATCCCTATTAAGGAAAGTTTAACTTTCCCGTACGCTCTTCATGGACGTGCTTCTTTGGCACTGGTAGTGGTAACCTAAATTTTTTCTGAGCAGAAACGTACAGGAGAAAGAAGCGATAAACGTTTCAATAGCCAGCTTTGAATGATTCTGTCTTAATACAGTCCCTTAAGACCCCAGTTATGTTTTGACCCTTTCACTGCCAAAGTTAGCCAAAAGGAACATTTTACCAAATGTTCAAATTTCATTTTGTGAAATTTTGAAAAACAAATAGCACCATGTGTAAGTACAGGTAGAGACCTTTCATTTGAATGGTCACATCATAGGATTTCGTCCACAGACTTACAAGTTAGAGTTACCTTAATACAAAACTGTATCAATCACTCTGGCAGTGAAAGGGTTAATGAAGGGTATCGTTATTGATGTTAGGGAGCTTAAGCAACAACGACGGCGACGGCTACAAAAACTTCACTAAAAATGTGAAGTCGCGCTTCCTCAAACTTTATCGCGCTTTCGCTCTCTCGTTTAATTCGTCAAACGTCGCCTTTTTTTCTGCAGTTGAATTCTAAAAGACTGTATCAAAGTTCAGGAGAAGAAAAGCAAGGTCGTTGTCTTGTGTTCACGTCCTCCACAAAACGTGAAATTTGGCATTTTCACGACGTATAGTTGGGCCGTGACGGCAAAGAAACGTACAAAAAAGCGCGATGTACGAGCAAATTTTTTTTTTGCCAATCTAAATCTATTGCTCTTTTCCCGTTCTCGTTGGCGTCGCCGTTGTCGTTGCTTAAGCTCCCTATTATCGTTTCCGGATGCAAACCAGATCCTCCTTTATTACGGTCTCCTTGTTGTTGCTGTTATAATTATTATCTATTATTATTATTTTTTTATTTACAGGATTATATTTCTATGTTGACACCTATCGTCATTCATCTGGTGATAATGCAAAGCTGACATTTGCGTTACCTAGAAATAAATCATCATACTGCTTAACATTCTACTATTACATGTACGGATCAGGAATGGAAACTCTAAATGTTTACAGTGGAAATAATAAAATATTCACCAAGTCAGGAAATCAGGGTAGCTATTGGAAAAGGGCCATCCGGACAGTATACCTTAGTGATATGGTAAATGTGTAAACGGATCATGTTGAGTATTAAACCTCTTATCTCCTGTACTTTGCATCTCCCCGGCTCCAGCTTCTTTTCCTCAACTCCTTGCCTTTGGAAGAGTTTGGCGGTTGGGGCAGGATTGTCAGGGAGGTCAATACCGCCCATTACGATTCCCATTCATTTTGAACTCCATTTGCTCGCCCTTTCTTCTCCCGTTTCTCGTGCCTTTTCCGCCTCTTATTCCTCCGGCTCCGCCTCTCATGCTCGTGTCCTTCACCACTTTATTGGTATAATATAAAATCGATGGTAGTTAATCTGTGGTTTCTTTGCTATTATAAAAATAATTTATTGTGTCATAGGTGACGTTTGAAGGAATAAAGGGAACACCCTCTCAAATTGACATTGCAATCGATGATGTGTCAGTTGTGGACGGAAGCTGTCCAGGTTAGAAAATAGTCAGAATAATTTTTCAGAGAAGCAGCTGGTCAAAACTGTTTGGTAGTTTAAGTTTCCCTAACCAAGGGAATTGAAGGTTTTCAATTTTTTCGTGTGAGTGATTTTTGCTGGAGCAAACATGGATAAAGGATCATATATTTGCTACTTCCTTCCTTTACATGAATGTCTTACTTGACCGGTTTAAATTAAATATTTTCTCCTCCTCTAATCTTACTTCAAATAACTTAATTGTTGCATTGAACATTTTATGGATTGTCGTTTCCTTGCCCGAAGTTAGATAAACTCGTCTTGTACCGAACTACAGATGATTGTTTTCTTAATTTGTCTTAAAAATTCTCTTGACATAAACATCACCAGAACGTAATGCATTTTTAAATCAGATATATCACCCGTCGCTTTCTCGTTTTTTTCCTAAGGCTGTGGTGGTTTTTTGAATGAAACGTCTGGGCTGTTGTATAAAGCAAATGGCGGAGAAGAAGCCGACGTGCAATGCGTCTGGAAAATCGGCAAGGCTAGAGTAAATCACGCAGTAGCAATTTTTACATTAGAAATGATTTACCTCCGCTATTGCAGGTAATATAATAAGAAAGATTGTCTAATGGGTCTAATGGTAAGAGAAGGTCGCACTTACGAATTCCCTGATGAAATTCACCTCCTTACTCAGCCCTTAAACGTATCGTGCAAAGTCACTGAGAGCATTCAAGGGCACCCAACGTCAATTTTCGGAAAATATCTGTTCGGAAGACGATTTGAGATCTAGAATTTTCGGAACATTATTTGTTGTAAAATTTCTTGCTGCATGCCTCTCCTAGGATTTTCGAACATCTAAAAAATGATATAATTGCCCATTTTTAACGCATTTTTACCCTAAAAAGGTCACCTAGAATTTTCGGGAGCCTTTTATCTGGCTGAAATTTTCGAAAAAGTCAGTTTTGATCCCTAAAATTTTCGGATCACTAGACTTTCAGCCAGGAAATCAGAACAGATGAAAAATTTTTAGGGGATAAAAATATGCCTATATCTACCGTTCGAATACTAAAATACGTTTAACAATGCTATGGTTAAGTGGTTTTTAACTATATTGTCGTTGGGTGCCCCTGAGCATTGTGCATAATCATACCTGTGCACCTGCCTTGGAATGGACTTAATCCCCTTTAAAAAGTAAATAAAAAAAATACACGCCATGTTTTGCTGAATAATAATAATAAAAAAAATATTGTAATTTGTTTGATTTGTCTGAAGAAATAGTTGCGCTCTTCTTTCTACTTGCGTATTGTATTATTGCATTGTTTTTTTTTTCTTTTTCTTTTTTTTTCCGGTGGGCTTAGCTCAGAATTTAACCATGTTATTTATTGTAATGATGACGATGATGATGATGCTAATGATGATGATGATGATGATGATGATGATAATTATCACGATAATAATAACGGCAATGATACTAATAATATTAAGAATCAGTTAAAAATTGGAAATTTTAGTTTTGTTTGCTCAAGAAGCGCGTAGGAGTCCTTAAGAACTCGTTGAAAGGAGTCCGTGCGTTCCAGAAGGAATTGGAATTTGGAAGTGTTAGTTTTAGAGGAGAGGGGAACACCGCAGTACCCGGAGCAAACGAGCGAACGAACAGCAAATTCAACCCACATATAGTGTCGACGCTGGGATACGAACCCGGACCACATTGGTGGCAGGCGAATGCCCTCAGCACTGCGCCAATCCAAATTGCCCCCGATAATGATTAAGATTATGATAATGATATCGATGACCATGACGTTGACCATGACGATGACAACGACGATGACGTTACCGTTGACGTTGATGATAACGTTAAAGGTAATGATGACGTTGACGATAACGTTAATAGTCTTGATAGATGAGTTACAGCTTGTAATAACTCTATAAAATTGGTTGTGACTAGAATGGATACCCCAAAGTCAGATTGCCATCTTCACTCAAAATAAATGATAGGAGTCTTATAACTTGAAGTATTAACTAAGAGAAGAAATTAAGCAGAAGGAAACAGTAGGTGGTATGTACGACTTGAAACCGCGTCATTTGATGTCCAATCCTTGTACGTATCCACTACACCATCAAGGGCTAACTGCCGAGACCGGTTAATTTTAACGTACTTTACTCATTACATTATCGAAAGCTAACCGTTTTTTAAACAGTGCTTAACCCTAATCACTGTACTTCGGTGCTAAAACCTGTAATCAACTCTTTTCCTTGCAGAACTGTCTCTTAGTCTCATTTCCTTTCTTTTCTAAAAGTTCTCGTGCCCAGTAAATTGGCCTTTATATAGTATAGCGTGATGTGGAGTGTAGCGTTAAGTAATAAACATAAGGTGTCCAACCTGAATTTGAGGTATCCATTCTAGTCACAACCCTTTAAAAGTTTATGCTTTTTCATCTTGTATTTCTTCTTTGTTCATTTAAGGTCATAAAACTCCCTAAGTGCATTATGATCATTGCCTTATCAATGCAAACAAGGCAAATGTACAGCGCCTTGTTTCTAACAAAGATCCGCCATACCTATTATTAAGGTTCATATTTGTCATCCTTTTTCTTTTCATTTAGTGAACACTTCAAACTATTTAGATCAGATGGCTATGAAGTTTTTAACCAGGAAGGCTGTAATTTTTCTTACCCCGCTGGTACTTCTCTTGAGGTCCCATTTGGAGACGCAGAACACTTCATACTTGATGTATCTCTGGAATATAGATGGAGCGTAGTTAACGTCGAGTACAGTATAGTCGGTCAAACAGTTGACTCAGGTTTGCAACCCATGGCGTACCTTACATACATACTTGCATAATAACGAATAAAAAATTAGAAATATGTGCTTTATTAAGTTCAATTCTTATTACTAACTCATCACCTATTCCTTCTTTGTTGAATGAGGGGTTGAATTCAAGTTCAGGGAACTTTTTTTCCGAGCATAAATCCATCTCAAATAGCTATCTAAAATTTGATTTTTAAAACTTGTATTCACTCCAATCAAGATTTGATTACACCAGGAATTATACGTCTTTCTTTAAATATACGTCATTCTAGCTCTGTTTCATTGTTTACTACTGAAGAATCTCAAAACGTTTATTTTTTGACACTTTGTTAAGAGTAATTGTTTAGTTTATTAGTTTTTATTCCAAGTTTATTAGTCTTAGTTTTCATTATAGTTAACGTCGTCTCATATTAGCTTTTTCGCGTATTCTTAGATTGAGGATGTTTTTTAGCTTATTCATCATCATTCTTAGTTTTATGCATGTTAGTTTTATCTACATTTTAATCTTTGTAAAGCGCCTTGAGCAACTAATGGATGAATGCGATATAAATTATTATGATTATTCATTATTATTATGATTATGATTATGATTATGATTATTAGGATGATGATGATTATTATTACTATTATAACAAGTGATACCGCTAAAAGTAAATTATAGTTATTTTACACTATATAAAGCTTCGAGTTTAAACCTTAAAACACTTTGATCAAAAAGAGTTAGCTTTTTCGTTTTTCTTCGGTGCCGCATATTTATACGACGAAGTCACGGTTCGAGGTTGTCCGCCATAGTGAGAAGTATTTCCATTTGCTTTTTGTTGTAATGAATGGATGGAAATTGATCGCTCTTTTTGATATACAAATCATGTCCAGTGACGTGAAAAACATGTCAAAGAGAAAGCAAAATCAACTATTACAGCTGATTCTTAAGTCGTGGCACAAGCCCATTAATAAAATGGATTTACAAAGAGAGATACGAATTGCTCTTACTGAAAAGAAAACAACAACTTAATAACAGCCTGCAAAGCACTAAGCTGAAACTTCAGTCATGTTAGGCCCCTTTCAGACATGGAATTTCTTATGAGTGCCGAACACTTATTTTAGTCGATGAAAGTAATTAAATACGGCAGTTGATTCAGACTTCGGATATGATGGTGCCGAATTTAACTCCGTTTGTTGTAAATATTCCGTCTGTAGAAAATTTTTTTTTTGTACAATATGGATAAGAGTTTCTATAATTAATGCGTTATATTCAGCACATGTGAAATGCGACTTCTAAATCATGATACATACCGCATTTTTTACATGTTTATATTGTTTATCATTGTTTCCATGCATTGTTTTAGGTTAGGGTAGCAAACCATTTGGCTTTTAGGGTTAGAAGAGCTGCTACATGACCTCTTTCCCGGAATGAAGAAAAACAATATATATGGCCGCCAACTACACCCTTTTAGTTTTTAAAGTTCTCCTTTATTAACAAACGTTGAACATTTGTTTCGGCAAACAAACAGTTAAGTTGAAAAATGATTTTACAAAAGTCTCAAAAGTAGGTCTCCTTTTCGATTTAGATTTCCAACGAGACCGGTCAATTTACGCAACTTTTAAACTTATGGCTCAGTTTTCGTTGGCCTCTGCTTTAAAAATGGAATGATAATTACTCAGAGACAATACAGTGTAAAAAGTTGTTGAGATAACAACAAAAACTTGCCAATTTATGAGGTACTTTGAAAACGAAATAAAACATTGAAAGCGCTTTGATCACGTGTCTGATGATGTCCTGTCCCTCTTTTGGTCATGGAAAAAAATTATTAGGTAGAACATTACTTTCCTGCAAATTTCCACTGCCGTGTGATGAAAGGTCGACTCTCTACAGCCCTCAGCCTAGTCTCCCGACTTGTTCAATCATGTTCATGACCCCCTTAAATTTCAAATGCCGGGCGTCAACTGGTTACTTTTAAATGCACCACACAACTAAAACATTAAACACTTAATGACTGGTCCTGATTTCTGCAATGTTGCCCGCTCAGAGGCTAGATTTTGGAAGGAAACACTTTCATTGATAGATGTCATGTGACCTCTATCCAACCAATGAGAGCGCACGGTGTTGGAAAAAAATTTCCAGCTAAATAACAATTTACAATATTAATATCATTATTCATTCTATTCTTTTAAGCGGAATCTGTCTCCTCCTGGAATGTAACAGTACTCAGTATAACCTCATCTTCAGCAAGGTTGCATTGGCCACACCGTCCACTACCAGCGCAGTCTGTCAGTTACTACTTAGTAAGGTTTAAAGAGGTCTCCAATGCAGTCAGCAAGGTTTTTAAAGCTAATAGCAACTCCTATTACACTAATCTTCTCAGAGCATATAGAGTCTATGAAGTTAAGGTGTTCGCTGTTACGTCAAGCCGAATGAATGCTACATACGCAAGTAATACAGTGTCCATAGTAACGCTAGAAGGAGGTAAGGATCCCGCATCAGCATACATCTTTTTCTAGATTATACCACTAATGACGATTTTTCATTGTAAACACAAGACTTTACTGCGGTGTGCATATATGTCTGAAAGAATCAAGTTACTAGTATATATACATAATTCTGACACAAAAGCAAAACAAAAGACAAAAGACGACAACGACCAAACAAAGCAGAGAGAGAGAGAAAAAAAAAACACTCTCACTCCGTTGACTGCTCTACTCCACACCTTTAGTTTCAGTAATCAACAACGAACTCACTGCCTTGGTGTAAAAATAAAAGATCGTTGCACCTTTACTTAGTTAATTACAAACCTAAAAGGCAAGTTCCTGGCACGAATCAATATGACCCATGACCATCTCTATTTTTGTACTCAAGATGTGCTGCATTGGGCTTACAACATCAACATGGTTGCAACAATCAAAGCAATTTTGCAAAAAGTTTGCAAAACGCGAAGCGTGATACAAAGAATTTCGCTGTAAACTGTTACAAATCTGTTTCATTGAAAAACCATTGTTTCCATAATTGAAGGTGAAAAGAAAGAAGACAATTCCATTGAAACCCTAATCAGTAATTTGTCCGTCATCACGAACAAATAACTAGCCTTTATTATATGGCAAAGCCAGTCTTAACAAATCCGTGCGCTCTGATTGGTTCTTTTTCGGTCTTTTTCGTTTGGTATTTTTGTCTTGGAGCAAAGCCGGCAAATTCGCAATCTGCAACCAAAACAGCGAAAAAAAAAATTATAAATATTGTCATTCTTCACAGCGAAACTACCAGAAAAAGCTAAAAAAGATTGAAATTTTACCGAGATATCAAAGATGGATGAAGAAGACGAACGTTCTCCGAGCGTGTTTTATTATCCTGAAGATCTGGAAACTTTTGATGCAGAAACTGAAACAGGCATCATCGAAAGACAAGAGGCCATAGACGATTTTGTCACTCAACAGAAAAGTGCAAACACAAGCAAGAAGACGGCTACTGATGTGAACACTGTTCTTCGCTACATGGAAGCTAATTGTATGAAAAATGAGAAAATTGAAAGCTTACCTGCGTCCTAGCTTGACCACCTTTTGTCGAAATTTTTTTTTTTTTGGAACGCACGCAAGAAAAACAGAGAAGAATACGAGCCAGTAACAGTTTCCAGTTTTCAGCACAGTATACATCGATACTTAAGTGAGAAGAAATATCTATCTAACATTCTCAACGACAATGAGTTCGAAAAATCTAGAAAGTCCTTGCAGCGAAGCGAAAGTCACTTGTTCACGAGCACGGGAAAGGAAACAAACCGCAAGCTGCTCAGGCGATCGCGGAAGACGAAGAGGATGCCCTTTTTGAAACAGGAGAATTCGGCAACTCCAATCCAGTTGCGCTTCTAAGAACTGTGTGGCATAATCGACGCTCAAATAAAGAAGTTTGGTAGATGAAGGCACCCCTCGGAAAAAATAAAATAGGAAAGAGAAGGAAAAAAAAGTAACCAATCATTCTGTCAGGAAAACCTGTATTTCAAGGCTCCTTGATGCTGATGTTCCAGAAAACTTTGCAACCCAACTGAGTGGCCACAAAAGCAGGGGAGAGTTTACAGTCCTACAAGTCCGCCAGCGCTAAATACCAAAAGAGGATGTCCTTGACGCTCAGCAGAGCTGATCTTTCTAGATCCAGCGATCAAACTTTATCAAGTGTCCATAATCAAGGGGTCGAATTAGTAACTTGCTCGACTACAGACGTCGCCGCTCGTACGACCACAAATTCATTGATTGATCAGTAAAGCGATCCGTTACTGTCTTTCACCGCTCCAGTTTTTACAGGTGCAAACATAGGATCCATCAGGGGGCGCAAGTTCCAAATATTTCATGGTAATGTGAAAATTGTCCAGAATGAAAGGAAGCGTCGAATTGTTATCGAGAGCGACGAGGACGATTGACTTTGAAGCTATTTTTTTGGTCAACTTTGTCCAGTTTTGAATTAATTTTCACACCTTCAAACCTAGACTTTCACTTTACACTGACTTGATCCATATAATCAAAAAAATATTGTTTGATCGACAAAACATCCTTTCTCGAATTTTAGAATCAACAATTGCTTTTGTCAGATTCCGTTAAAAGCGTTTTTGAAGTTTTGTTTAAGCTAATTTTAGACGCGTTCAAAATTTGTTTCTCGAACTCGTGGTAGCTTGCTTTTGTCTGAGTTGTTCGCGTCATCAAGAATACGTCACGGCGGAAGCCGTTTAAGTGCAAGCCACCTGAAGTGCATTTTACTATCAGAAATAACCGAGTGCCATATAATAAACAACTTACTGACCAAGTGCGAGGGCCGCACTGGGGAATATTGGCCCTCGGTCGTGGCACTACGGACCGAGCGCAGCGAGGTCCGTACTGCCTCGATCGAGGGCCAATATTCCCCAGTACGGCCCTCGCACTCGGTTAGTAAGCGGTTATTATTTTTTTCCAAGATTGCGAGCGGGCGGAATCCTCCAAATCCTGAGAGTGGGTGGTATTTTATGATCTTGCCCGCCATCCCGGGCGGAATAGTTGGCAGCTTCATTCACAAGTTTGTTTGTTGTTTGTGAATGAGCAAAAACCGTGATTTTTAAACCAGTTTTCGTTTAAAACGTGCGCTATTATTACCATTAGCGAGGGAAAAGTGATTTTTATTGTACAGACAAAAAATCTGAAGAGAGAGCAAGTCAGTCAGGAAAACCGTTAAAGTAAAGCAAAACAGGCGGCTCGTGATGTCGCTTCACTAGCTTTATAACCGCGGTGTAAGTACTGCAATCTTGCTTTTATGCACCGTTTGTTCGACATTTTTTGCTCTGTTTGTAGTTTTCTTTTCCGTTTTTGCTGTCCGAATCTATATTCTACCGTTTTTCATTGAATTTTGCCTCCCTAGTTTTCTACATATCAGAAAAGGTTGTTTTCAATGATTGCATTTAGCTATTAATTTTAAATAAACAAGAGTATGTCCGCGACTTAAATTTATTATCATGAATATCTTACCAGAATCAAATCGTAACGTGCTGAAATACCCCATGAAGATAGCTTTTATGATCCTCTCGACAATCATGAAGCTGCAAGTTCCAAACTCAAGTATTTTGCTTGTAATTCGAAAAAAGGCGACCGTGCTCGATGGTCCTGGGTCCGTAATTGTGGTCCTTGGTCCGCGAATGAGGTAAGCGGCACACACACACACACACACACAAAAACTAACAAACAAAAAAACAAAACAAAACAAAACGTGAGAATGCGATAGTTTCCACACGAAAACGTAATTTTCACAATATTTCAATGTATTTTTTCTATTCTCGATGCATTAAAGCTATAGTTTTTTCAGAAGTTGTTGTGAGTATAAAATAATCTGCTTTTCTTTCAAAGACTTCAGACCAGAGTCTCTCACACGAGCGTCACGAGCGTTTTTCAGCGCGGTCTATAGTAGTTACTATAAACCTCTGTATGATTTCGAGATATAAAGAAAGGAGAACTTGTAAACATGTATAGAGACGATTTTTAAAACATTCTTCGAAAACATCGAAAATTCCCGCCGCGCGCGTGCCTCCAACGGCAGAAAAAGGTTTATCTGAAAACCTGTTCTTCAAAAAGGCACGTCTTCCCGTTGCGTTTTATTTATTCACGAGCTAAGTAAACATGGCAATGCAATTGCCGTAAAAGTCCAAACTTCAAGAAAGACAAATTAACGTACCTGTCAACAAACTTTGATTTCACGCCTTCACCTCCACCAGGAAACCGAAACTTGATCGTCATATGAAAGAATAATAATTAGTAAATAATCGCACCTTTCACTTTTCTCCGTATTTTATTTCTCGAAGAAATATTTAATCATGTTTCGAAAGTCACGAGCCAAGGACCTCGCGGACCAGGACCACACACTGCACTATTTTTTTTTTCTTTTTTTTCCAGCAGTCGGTTTATATCGCCGTTTTCAGTTTCTTTAATTGTTTATGTACAGTCTTTGTACAGTTTTCATCCCACTCAATTGAACTAATCTTAAAGTAACTCAGCCGAAGAAAATTCTTTCTGTATTTTTTATGCCCCATGCTTGTTCTCCCAATCATTAACTAATAGTTAGGCCAAGTACATTGCTGTGGCTGAGCTCTGTTTGCTGTAATGAGATGCACTACACAACACTAAAATATGCCATATTTTGGCCACCTGAGTGGCCGTTTATTCTTTAACAAGATTTCCAGAAAATACAAGGCAGAAACTCATTATCCAATTACAGCAAAGGTGAGGGCAAAAACCGCCCGCAAAAGAAAGTTGACAACTTCTCTCCTCCAGAATTAGGGAGGGAGTGGGAGGGAAAAAACCTTTGCACACTGCGGTGTGAAGACAAAGTGGCTTGTAACCTGGCCTGCTTCAACTTATATATCACCGTGAACCTCACGTCCCGGATGTAACCGCTATTCACATGATCTAAACTTGAACTCTGCCCAGGATAACTAAGCAGGACGCATAAAAACATTTACTCCTTCTCCTGGAGTAAATCTCCTTTATGCCCCATGCTTGTTCTCCCAATCATTAACTAATAGTTAGGCCAAGTACATTGCTGTGGCTGAGCTCTGTTTGCTGTAATGAGATGCACTACACAACACTAAAATATGCCATATTTTGGCCACCTGAGTGGCCGTTTATTCTTTAACAAGATTTCCAGAAAATACAAGGCAGAAACTGATTATCCAATTACAGCAAAGGTGAGGGCAAAAACCGCCAAAGCCCTGATCGAACATGAGAGACAGGGCAGCCCCACCCGAAGCCACATAAATGTACTCGGCCCGTACCTGTAATATTAACGAGGAGATAAACTGTAACTAATAGTATACTAGAACACCCCTGTGGCCCTTGCACACTTGTTTGGGTGATGTAAAGAAATTAACTCTACACTGTACTACCACGTCGCCCATGCAAACGTGGTAGAAGGTAAAAAAGTAACTTATACTTATCTGCACTATGTCAGCCACTGGTCAATTGGCCCATGCACAATTGCTCAGTGCTGATTCTTAGAAAATTTTAGGCGTCTTAAACACTACACTGTACTTGAATGCAGTGTAGAAAGGGTGGCCCCTGCACAACCCTTTCTCACCACCTAAGAACTGGGTACAAAACTTTAGAGTTAGAACCCTAGCCTATGTTGTTGAAGGGAAGGCCCCTGCACAACCCTTTCAACCTATGGCTACAACGGGCACATGGCAACATAGTCCACAGTCATGTGGACAGCGAAGGTGTTCTGATATATCGTAAGAAGGCGTTAGAATTCCACCGGCCAAAACTTCTGATCTGAGCATCCGAGAAGCCCTTTGCTGCTGCCCACGAGGCTGCTCCGATTCTGAAACTATGAGACTTATATTTGGAGACATCAAGATTGCAAAAATTAAGATCTGCAGTTAGTGCAGATGTGAAAAACGAACGAGAAATAGGGGAAGCGTCAGGCCAGCAAAAAAGTGGGCCTGGGAAATTGCCCCGAAGATTCAAATATGCTAGCAGCAATGATACAGGACAGACAGGCTGCTCTCCGTAAAGAAAAATATCTACGGGCTTTGAAGTATCGCTGTGCTTGTAATTTCGCAGGGTTAACTTAATAGCACTGATTGATCCCTCCCTAGTTTCCATGAATGTAATCTGATTCAAAAGGATTAAATTGCGCTGGGACTGATGAGCGCGGTATGTCAATTCCCCAACCCTCAATGCTGCAAAAAAGGCAAAGGCATACATTGCTTGAGTCATCGTTCTGTAATATAATGCAGACTGCGTGTGATCACTAGCCGCTATAATGTTCTCCAGTATTGGCAGTGAAATTGGTAAACGCACATCGAATGATGGGTTGAGCTTACTGTACCCCCTAAGCGCTATTTGTATCATGTCTGCCTTTGTTGGATCTGATAGGGAGGCTAAGCGATGCGGATAGCTCAAGGCCGAGATGTAAGTCAAGTTAGTAGAGGCTGCATATTTCTGTTCCGCTAGAAAGGCAATGAAGAGTGCTAAAGTGTTTATCGAGAGAGGAAAAACTGGGCCTTGATATCCCAGCCTATCTTGCTGAAATTGGTATACGAGCTGCCATGGGCGCTGGTATGTACGCACCGAAGACGAACTTAAACTTGCTTCTAACAATTGCTTTAACCTACTTCCCAATTCTCTGGAAGCAGACGCGCCGGAATCTGTGTTGGAGATGTTTGCATACCTGTACCCCTCGATATGGTTTTGAATTTGGCCACCTGCAAACGAGACAAGCTGTCAGCCATTTCATTCTTAACCCCGGGAATATGACGCGCTTTGAATAAGATGTTGTTTTGCAAACACACCAGGACTAATTTGCGCAAAAGACCCAACAACATGGCATCTTTGGTCGTTTGTTTGTTGATGACATGCACTAAGCTTTCGTTATCGGTCATGAAAAGAACCCGTTTGTTTCGTAATTCCTGACACCACATACTAAGCCCAATTACAATAGGAAAGAATTCGAGAAAGCAAATGTTATATCTCTTCCATTTCTCCGGCCATGTGCCATATGCCCATTGATCACCGAAAAGTATACCGAAGCCACTGCTCTGAGCAGCATCTGTGTATAATCTTAAGCTATGAGATGAAGACCAGTCTTCCTGTAGAAAAAGGGACCTACCATTAAAGGACTCCAAAAAGCATTCCCAGATTTGTAAATCCTTTTTGATTTGTTGGGTGAGGCGAATATAATGATGAGGTCGTTTAACACCGATTGTTAAATTAATCAGGCGACGGAGAAATGCTCTCCCTGGAACAACTACTGAACATGCAAAGTTGAGCAAGCCTATCAATGACTGTAACTCTCTCAGGGTAACTTTCCGTCTGCCTTTCATGTTGCCAATAGTCGTCCTTGCTTTGACTACTTTGTCCGCAGGAAGTCTGGCCTCAAATCTCTCACAATCTAGTTCTATTCCCGCGAATGTTAAAACTTCAAAAGGACCAACCGTTTTTTCAGGAGCCATTGGAACCCCTATAGTGTTGCAGAAGTCCAAAAACCTTTGAAGACTAGCACTGCAAGCTGCACGAGATTTTTCAACAATAAGAAAATCATCCAAGATATGGATTATGTTTGGAATCTTCAGTTTTGTTTGTGCTACCCATTCCATTGCTGTGCTAAGGCTTTCAAAGGTTTTGCATGAACTTGCACATCCCATAGGTAAACAACAATCTACATAATATTTCCCTTTCCAGTATAACCCCAACAAATGATAATCCGCAGGGTGTACAGGAATTATCCGAAAAGCACTTGTAACATCAGTCTTAGCCATAGCACATCCTTTACCTAAACGCCTAATAATTTGAACTGCATTATCAACTGTGGCATAATTAACCGAACAAAACTCTTGAGGGATAAAATCATTCACCGAACCCCCTTGGGGAAATGACAGATGATGAATCATCCTGAATTCGCCTGGTTGCTTCTTGGGGATAACCCCTAGAGGAGAAACTCGCAGGTTGTCTAAGGGAGGCTGATCAAAAGGCCCTATTATTCTTCCTGCGTGTATTTCCTTAGCTAATTTATTGTCCACTATTTCTGGGTTGTTTATTGCTGAAACTAAGTTGCCTGAAAAATGACCAGTAACAGGCCCTTGAAAATGTAACTGAAAACCTTCCGTAAAGCCTTTTTGCAGGCTCTCGTTCAAATGGGTAGGGTAACCTTGCAAGAAAAACAATAAGCTATTGACTTTGACTGGTGTTGGAAGTGCTCCTGGGGTGGGGAATGCTGAACTTTGTTGGGTTTGGCCCCGCTGTAGATTTTGAGGGTTGCCTGCACTTGGTAATAGTGTGCTGTTGTCCGCAGCGGAAACATTGGTGCAGGTAGGAACACCCGTTGCACGACATACCCTTGTGGAATTTCCAGCAATAGCCCCGGGGTACAAACGGGGAAGTTGCCCTAGGCTTTCCTGAGGTTGTTGTCTTGGCCCGAAAGGAATGGGCACGTAGCCATAATTCGGAATGAATCTGATCCCAGGGGGCAGCTTGGCTTTCCCGCAACCTTCTAAAATGTTCATCATAAAAGTGCCAATTGGCCCCCTGGCTTGCTAACTCCTTGACCACTGATGCATATTTCATCAGGGCTGGCGTATCATGAGGTGCCTTTTCCGAATATGTGGCTACAAAGACTTGGAATGCTGATTGCCACTGGTCAATGGTTTGCAGTGACTGTTTCTTTTGGTTGGGGGCAATTACTATGGAGGGTTGTCCCCCATTGCTTCTTTCTATCTTAAACACAAACTCATCTTCTGCTTTACTCACAGTGTTATTTAGCAGGACAGTGAAATCTACATATTCGTTTGCCCATATTTGGGCTTTGACTTTTTGGGGCACTCTTTGCCCCAGTGGTATCGCAGCGGACAAGAAAGAGTTCTTACTTGTACGGGGTGTGTCCGTGGGCGCCACTGTCCCTGTCAACTGCTGAACTGCCTCCTCTACTGATCTGGTGACCGTGGAATGTGTATTTTCTTCAACTTGGCTCCGAGACACTGACCGGGAGATTTCCAGCCCAGAACTTGAAGCAGGGGCAAGAGCTGGCACAGGGTCTGGGACAAACTGTATTTGGGGTTCTGATGAAGAGCTGCTGGTAGGCACAGAGCCAATGTCCTGTAGGGCCTTGACTACTGCAGTGGCAATGGTGGTACTCAGTGAAGCTAAGTGGTCTTGAGACAATGCTGATAGATTGGGCATCGCTGCTGATGGCTGTAGCCTGGTGGGATGAATAGGCTGGGTACCTGACGGACCCGGAGCTGCTAGGCCAGGTACTGCTTGTGCGTCTGAACCAGGCGGAGTAGCTCGGTTTTCCACTCTTCGTCTCTTTGGTGGCATGATTGGGTCCGACTGAAAATGGAGAAAAAATTTAACAAATCTAAGACCTAGCAAGAAACACAAGTCTTGGATGGTCCCCAACATTGAGCACCCCCGATAGAAGTCATAGTGGGTGGCTCAAACAGTTAGCACCAGAACTGACAAAGGTGGCTCAAAAGTCAAAAGAACTAATGCAACACACGGTGGCTTGAACAGTTAGCACCACAAAAAACCGGGTGGCGAAAACAGTTAACACCCATGAAGGAATGACATGGTGACTTGAACAGTTAGCACCAAAATGAACGAATGACATGGTGACTTGAGCAGTTAGCACCAAAAAAGGGGGGAGGGGAAGGTGGCTGAAACAGTTAACTCCCCCCGAAATACAACTTACGCAGCCATAAACTCGGGTTTAGCGGATATCCAAACTCTTCTTCGGTGACACGCGTATCGAGAGTAATCTGCGTCGCCCGTTAGATTGGCTACACTGCTAAAACCCTTGAAAAATTCATAGTAATACTAGTCACCATAACCACAACGCTCGCAATAATAACTAGTAACACGGATGTCATTGCTACCCATAAAGCGCGAACAGCTCTGCTGTTGCGTTTAGCATGAAGGAAATATTTGGGGGCGGTGCTGAAAGGGAATCATAACTAGAACTTACTACATCCCTCGCCGTTTGATAACGAAACAACACCGAAAATGCGCCTTAGAACACTTAAAGTCCTTTTTCAATGTCCATACGGCATAGATTTGGCCATAGGAAGGGTTCTGTGACTGCATAAACTTTGCCTTCGCACCTCTACATTCAACGCACGTGGTCATGTGCGACTCGGATCATACCGAAGTCGACGCCAAAGCACACAAAAAAACCATCAACATTTCGACATACTTAACTTGTATAGAGGAAAAATAACCGTTCTTGAGAAGATCTGTCGTCCCGTTGCGGCTGGTTAGCGTAAGACTGCCCGACGATCTTCCAAAATGACCGGCGAAAAAACCTTTGCACACGGCGGTGTGAAGACAAAGTGGCTTGTAACCTGGCCTGCTTCAACTTATATATCACCGTGAACCTCACGTCCCGGATGTAACCGCTATTCACACGATCTAAACTTGAACTCTGCCCAGGATAACTAAGCAAGACGCATAAAAACATTTACTCCTTCTCCTGGAGTAAATCTCCTTTTTTTCCTGTGGGTTCAAGCTCCTTGTTTGACACTCACATTAAACACTTGATGTCAGATCCCGAGGGAAACAGTTAGTTTTGTTTTCCCAAGAGTCCTGATGTTTCCCGAGACGAAGTCGAGGGAAACATCAGGACTCGAGGGAAAACAAAACTAACTGCATGGTTTCCATCGGGATCTGACATTAAGTGTTTTGTTATATTTCTAGACTTTCAGTCCAACGTAATTCAACAGCAACAAAAAAAATACGCTTAAGAGGAGCGAATCAAACAGTACGACTTGGTACTTATAAGAACACAAATTTAATTCTCAAAACCACTGAATGAATGGTTAAAAAAGTACTTTCCTTACATTATCAGCATGTTTTTCCTCCACTAGCTGCTGTTTCTCTTCTGGGATAACTTTGAAAATCTTTGCTTTTTAGCTTGAGGCTTCATGTTTGTGTTATTGTGAATGTTGTTGTGTTCATTCACGAAAACGAAAACTGGCAGTGTTTTCCCGCCTTCTGTCACGCCACTTTCCACCATGCTTTGATCACGTGCTGTAATGTATCCCGAGCGGGGTACATTGCTTGATGTATCACGATCGAGATACATTTGGTTTTAGTCAAGGCCACGTGACCAAGAATCAGCCAATGGCTGTCCCTGTTCAGTTGAGTGAAAGTCTAGGAATATAACAATATGAATTGTCTACCAAGACACAAACTTCTTTATTTTTAAAGAGAGCTTAATAGTGATAATATAAATTACCGAGGTAAAAATCATGTTGCAATGTTTTGTTTTGGTTTGCAGTGGATCGCGCGCTTCATCAACACGAACGGGTCTCACTTCAACACACAGGTCGGTCCATTTTGGGAGAAACTTTGCCCTCGGTTTAAGTGCTGCCCTCGGCCTACGGCCTTGGGCGGTACTCAAGACCTCACGAACAGTTTCTCGCAATACGGACCTCCTAGCCAGTGAATAACATATATATATTCTATACCTTTATCAAGATATTCTGCATCTCACTTAGTTCCCAGCCGTGCACCAACGAACATTACAGTTGAAAACCACGGATTGAATGAGTTCTTGGTCAAATGGAATCCCCTTCCAATTCAGGAAGCCAATGGTCGCATATTAGGATACAACGTGTACTACAAAACTTTCAAACAGCTGTACTACTCCTTTCCGGACAACATTTCAAGAATCAACAACACAAATATGCCACGAGTAATTTTGCCGAATATTCGAACTGGAGTAACTTACATAATTTCCGTGGCTGCTTTCACTTCTGTTGGAACCGGACCAAGGTCTTACCCTGTCTATAAGGAAAACGGTAAATATATCAAGCCTAAAGCAAAGATCTCGCGCGCAGCGGAGAAGAATGGGTAAGGAAATTTGGTTATTTTTTATATGCATCCAATAAATTTTTGTTTGTAACAAAATCGTCAGTAGGTACGTATGTTTGCTTTCTGCTTATGGCAAAAGCTGAATTATTTGAGAAACTTAACTCGAGTGCTTTAATAGGGTTGGTGGATTTTCCGATGGGGGTCATTGCATTCTGTTCTTAATTTACTCAAAAAGCAAGTGAATTTTTGGGGGGGAGTGCAAAATTGAAATGATGTGGAAAAATTGTTAAATTCCAGGTTAATTCATGTGGATTGAAAGCTGTTTTTGTATTTCAAACAATGATTTTTTTTCTTTGATTATTACAACGATTCAATTAATGAGGCCTAGGGACAAGGAAAGGTGTTGCAGTGGTTCAATCTTAATGAAAGATTCAGACATTATTATATACATCATGAAGATTCTTTGACGAGGTTTAGAGATATATAGAAAAGCGGTAGAGCTAGAGGTCAAATTTAGAATAAAGTTGCACTTAGACAGGAGGTGAGAAAACACGTTGGTTTTACGGATCACAAGAAAGAAAATACACTAAAATTTCCGAGAAGCAAAATATGATATTAAGCAGTATTCTGATGAGAGTTAAGAGTAACGCGAGTTATTTAGATTTCTTTTTCGTTATACAATTTATCACGGCTATTGGAAATATAACGCTAAAAAATATATATCACGTTTTATTTGAATTCAAACATACAGAATTTTTTACCTCTTACGGAGGTTATTTGGCAAAACACGACACCTAAAGTTCCTGGCCGGTGTCACCTTTTCAGTAGAAAAACGCCTTATCTCGCAAAGTTCATCTTTTATCGATTTCAAAGTTTTTTGTTTATTGTTGCCATAGTGATATCCATTTTACTTAAGGCTACATTTCAATAAACTTCAAACCAAAGTCAGTTAGTGGCGAAAGTTTCTTAGCGATTAATCGAGGATAAATTCACTTCTGAGGCGATTGAAAAATTTCAGTATGGTCCTCAAAAAAACTGCATCGAAACACCTTGATAAAGCAGAATAAAAGAAATATCGTTTTCTAATATGCAGTGACAGTCAATGTAATTGTCGTTCCTTATTTTTTTTTATGATTATTATTGCTTTAAGGTTGTAAAGCCTCTGTGAACCAGTCGTTTGGATGGTTAAACTTTACCACTTCCAACACCAACTGCAGTGTTCAAATAAATAATGCTGGTGCAATTCACGGGGTCGTCCTAATCTCATTCAAGTACATTTATTGCAGGTAATGTTGTATTGTTCTTTATAGATCAGAAATCAGAAAGGCAAAGTAAAAAAAGGAAAAAAGTCAAAGTAAATCGCCAAAATGAAGATGGGTTACAGCAACTATTATTTTTATTGTTAAAGAAAATATCCGAAAAAAAACGAAAGGGTTTAAACTAGACATGCTACGATCGTCCATTTTATGGTAGTTAAGTGGTGTGGGTATTGTTCTTGCATTACGTTATTTGGTGATTGCACTCATCTGCAACACCAAGAAACTACTATGTTTAGGATTCTTCTTTTTCTTTAATTTAAATTTCCACACGCTTTTGTGTATGATTTCATGGACAGTTTTCCAAGTAATTATTAGTTGCGTTTACAGAGCATTTGAGTTGCCTATTTTTTTTATTCTCTGCAGCAAGTTCATCAAGATTTATGACAATACTGGCAATGAGGTTTTCGGTCGAAGAGGAGGTTGTCATTCACGTTCTAGCGGACAGTCGGTTGAAGTTCCATTTGGTGGCAGTGATAGCATAACTTTGGTGGTCTCTCTTTCACCCTGGTCATGGGATGGCTACGCACGAATTCAATACACAGTGTTAGACAAAGCATTCGGCTCAGGTAATAAGACCCTATGACAAGTTTGCTTGAAAGCTGAGGAAAGGTTGCATCCACTCCCTCAGCTATCGTGACGCAGTTAGAGTAGGAAGTATATCGTAAACGTTTTACTATATGTTTAGAGGAAGTGATAAATTACTTTAAATATATAAACGTTGCCAATTCTCCTCACTTGCAGCCAATGGCTGAATTGCGAAGGAACCAGAGAGGTGAGATCGGACGTCAGCACGTAAAGGCGCACTCTCGCAGCCACTTCAGTCCATTTTTTGATCACACCTCGCCCACCCAGACCGATGACGTCACAAGTCAGATTGACCATGACATCGGGGCCTACGTCCCCTACTCTTTTCGAACAATGTCACGGGTTCTTTTACGTCCCCTTACAACTGAAGTACAATGATGAAGGAGACAAGGCCAACGGCTTAACGTCAACGCCCAATAACGCGATCAGCTGAACTGATAAAGGAGTTTCACAGCTAGCATGATCTCATCAGTTTTTTTAAAGACCTAGGTTGATGGTCCGACCGGGATTTGAACTCACGACCTCCCGCTCAGCAGATCGGCGCTCTTTCGGGCGGCGGTACAAAATAAGTGGTTTACAGATTCACTCTTGAACCTACTTGCACATCACTTGTTTTACGGTATCAAGACTTGCGAATCCCTAGATTTCAATTCCTCCCTGAAAGAGGGAGACATTGGAGGATACCCAATACCTCAATACTGCAAGAAAAATTGGCAAATACCGAAATACCGTGTCGAAAATCGACGAAACTGTAGACTGTAGACCGCGGAACCTGCGAGACCGGCGGAGCCTACGGAACCTAAAGAATTGACTGCTTTATTACAACTACCTTTAGTTAACGTGATAAGTAATCAGTTACAATCAATTGTAATATTGATAGACTGTTCGCAGTCCGTTTTTTTTCCCTAAGATCGTTAAGATCGAGGGCTCACCTTCACTGGCAGCCATTTCACTGTCACGCAACAAACGTAACGTTTTGGTCTACCAATATGGCCGCCGGAAAACAGCAAAAACATCTGGAGTTCACGTTTTCTATAAAAGCTCTTTCTTTTCACCCGAGAACTAGCATACGTGCACATAAACATATCTTCTAATACTTGAAATGGTTATACTGCTGTAAATCAAGAGGAGAGACTTTTTTGAACGAGGCAGCATTCCCGTTGTGGTGTCTTGCACTATGAAAACTTGGAATTTCAAATTGCTTTATTTTCGCAATGAAACATGCTACGAGACTGGAACTTGTACAAAGATTTATTTTTTTGTTTATCTTCAATCTAGTATAAATAAGAATTCGTAAAACCTCGCTATTTTGACTTAACAATTTGATGACGTCACTGTGAAAACCATATATTGGACTCACATATAAGGAGAGAGCGACCTTCGGGGTTCCCAAACTGTCCCCCGCGCTTTAACTATAGTAAAAGCTAGACTCGGTCAAGGTGGCCGCCTGTAGCCTCTTTCTCGACGATCTTGCGGAAAAATAGAGGACTTTGAACAGTGTATATCACCATAACATTAATCGAGAGCTCTCTTTCCGAACGGGAAGTCCACTTTAGCGAATTTCCGGCGTAAGCTTGTTAGTACGTAGGAAGGTAACGAGAGGTATATATTTAAACAAAGTAGCACAAAGTTGGGAGGACGAGAGAATGTAAATGTGCTTGTGAAAATTGATAATATTTAGCGAATCGCTGGGTGCTATCTGACAACTAAAGGGATACTTCTGGGTGAGTCGCTTGTGTGAGTGTGTGTGATAGTATAAACACGCCGCATGGCTCCTGGTTGAGGAGACTGAGATTGTGCGTCTCGTTCAAGAAACATATGCGTCGTATTCTCAGGGCAAGGCTGAATGGAAAAGCTCGTTTATTTTGTAAGGGGTGAGATGATGAGCGTAAAAGGTATTGATGTTCGGCTGTAAGTTTAGTATAAAAAACAATTTCAATGATCGATACCATCATTGAGGGACATCTTGACGAAGAGGGAGGAGGAAGATTTGGATGAGCAGTTTGATGTAAATTTAATAGTGGGATAAAGGGTATTCAGGTAAGAGATGGAATAATGCTTTTATAGTGAGAATGAATTTGACGGGGTCGCAAAGATTCTGTGTAAAGCGGTCACTTCTGTCTCGGAACCAGAGCTCTCGATCAGTGATACTAAACCGAAATCGACAACAGTTTTCAGTGATCTGTACTGTCATCGAAAATAGCTCTTGACCAATCAGCGGGTGAGAAATCGCTCAGTTATAGTAAAAACTTAATAGCAACGTATTATTTTATCACGTTAGCCAAAGGCAGTTGTAATAAGACATTCATTTCTTTAGGTTCCGTAGGTTCCGCCGGTTCCGTAGATTAGTCTTACCGTCGAGAAAACTTGAGAAGACCTTGAATTGATATATACAACGATTAAAAAGCCCGGTCGTTGGATGCCCTACCAATTTCATCATTGCTTAAGCGTCAGAAATTGGGTAATCATTTACCATTAAGCTTTAAGTCCAAAAAATATTGATCTTTAATTATTAGAGAGGAGAGCGCACATAAACAGTGCTGCAATACCGCAGAGTACGGTGAAATATCTTCCTTTACCGAATGCCGTTAGCCAAAAGGACGAAAACAGCAAGCCGCCAATCGCAGATCTAGATGATACCGCAATACCCCGCATTGAAATAAAAATTATTGCTCAATACTGCAATACCGTAGACTCCCATGTCCCCCTCTAAAAATAGAACATTCCTTGTTTCTCCCATGTTTTATGCTTAAAAAGGTTTTAGCTTTTTGTCATAATGGCGATGATTATAATTATGTTTATAATGATGATGATGATAATGGTGTTTATATTTAATTAATCATCATTATCATCATCATCATCGTTATTATTATTGTTATTATTCGTCCACAGCGAAAGTGGTGCCTTCATGGAATGTTACCATCACCTACAAGACATCATCGTCATTGACATTACAATGGACAAACTTCCCTATAGTGTTCCAATTGAACGTTTTTTGGTGAAGTATAAAGACAAAACTGCAAACATCAGCTTGATCTATCGCGTCTCTAAATGGAATAACTTACATTACACCGGAAATATACTTAGAGGGTACTCGCTTTACGAGGTTAATGTCTTTGCTGTGGCGAATACTTCTGGGAATGGAACACTGTATCAATCCAGTGAAGTGATAACTGCCAGAACTAGCGAAGGAGGTAAATAAATCAAAACATAAAAACAAAACAAAAACAAAAAACAAAAAAAACAAGCAAAAATGAACAACAAAAAAATGTCAACCAAGTGGATGAAAAACAAGCAAACATAAACAAACAAACAAACAATCCTACCAATCAGCGCTGTGTTTAACGGTCTGGGGAGTTGTTCGAGCAACACGGGAAGGTAAGGAGAGTCTGCGTCTTACATCGTGGTCTTTGCTTCTTTACTCTGCTTCATTCTCTTACTTCCTTCCCTTATCAACTCCAAACTCTCATAATCTTCTCTTCTCCTCATTTTAACGAGTCAAATACTAAGGGTTTTTGTAGCCAAAGTTGGACGTGTTTGGGTTAGCTGACCGTGGGAATAAAACAAGGTGTTACATGATATTACTGAACCTACATGGTTGCGATCGGCAAGGAGCTGCAAACCATAGCAAAACTGACCTTAAGAACAGGAGCAAAAGCAACAAAACTTTTGGTGAGCACAGTCGACAGTTTCTAGGCAGTTTCACGTTGTGGTCACTCAAATGAACTTAAAAAAAATATATGCAAAAAAAAAAAAGTGTGCTGCACGTACCGTGCACGTTTGTTTGTTTCTTTGTTTGCTTTTTCGTTAATAGACCTATTGATTTATTTTGACGTTCTCGTTGCCGTTGCCGTTTGGCATTACACGTTTGGCCTTTTTTTTTTTTTTTTTTAAGTAAATTGTAAGTATATTAATGAGAGTTTCGCTTTTAGCCCTGGCTAACTCAGTATATTATTTAGTTAGCTGGATGTATAACTTTCATTGTGATATAGAACTTAGACATGACGTGGACGCTAGACACCCCTGGTAACCATCTTAATGTAATTTTTTTCCTTTCATATCTCCTTTTTTGTGTACCTTCTCACAAATACCGCCATTTGTTAATGTTTTAATTTTCTCAGTGCCCAACGTTGCACCTTCGGGCTTACGAGTTTCTACGCTGCGGTTCACTGAATTAAAGGTGCAATGGAATCCAATACCTCAGCAGAGCGTAAATGGCCGACTATTGGGATATGTAGTCGAGTACCAAGAGTACCCCTATCGTTGGTATAACACGAGACGACGAGTCAACGCTAGTGGCCCAGACGTCCATATGCTGGTGTTGAGTGGCTTGAAAGCAGCACACTCCTACAGAGTGTGGGTGGAGGGGTTCACACGCTTGGGAACTGGACCTAAGTCATCTCCATATCACGTCACAACTGGTAAATTGACCAAATCGACGTGACCTTCGTGACGTCAGAAAGTTCAAAACTGAATTAGTACCACAAGCCGCAGTCGATTAGTTCCATAGCCTGCAAAAACACGTCTCCTATTTCCTTTGTCGTTTCATTGCAGAACTTTGAACATTCTGACGTCATTGGCTGATTTTACAATAACATTGACTGTTTTAAACTTGTATTCAGTAAACCGCGTTCAAGAAACAGAGAAAAACAGTCGAGCCAGCTTAGCCCGTCAGAAGCATAACGTTTGAGTCAAGCCCTATAGATTATAGCTCTCGAAAAATCAGCGCGCAAGAAATCTTTATACACTATATACTACCTGACTGCTAGCCTCTTTACGGAAAAATACAACATTAAGGTGTAGCATTACTATTGTTTCTGAAGAATAGGCTATAATTAACAATAATCCCCTTTCATTTACTACTAATGTAAACTGGTTCTTGCACAGGGTTAGCAAAATGGCAGTGTGTTTGGAATTATTTAAGCAGACTGAAAAGAATGAACTAACTTGAACGTACTTAATTGATCAACTAAATTGTTTTGATTTATTACCGTCAATTAGGTTGCGGAGGATACACAAAGAGGTCTTTTGGCGAAATAGAGATTGGTTCCAACAGAGGCTCGAGCTATATAACATGTACCTTTGTGACTGGCAAAGGGGACATAAAAAGGGCAGTTGCGCTTATCTGGATACAAGATCTGTATTTGTTTTATTACAGGTACTGAGTTTGAAGTGAAATTATTACCTCTGTTTACAGTAGAACTTCGCTTTACGGACACCCGCTTAATACGACACCTCGTTATCAAGAACAGTTTTCCTTGTCCGTAGTCCTTGTATTTTCTCTAAATTCAACCCGCCTAATATGGACACCCCGTCGACTGGAACATTTTCCATCCCCTCCCCCCGGCTAGTGTCCATACTAACGGGGTCTGACTCTACTTGACACGATTCCCCAAGATTTGCTTGACCGTACAGTATATGTTTAAGGGATCACAGATCATGTGATATTGCAATAGACCTCTTTAGCTTGTCTGTTTTGTAGGTAATGCAGGTCAGGTGATAATACTCCTAAGAACTGTTTCTTTCAAATTTCGTCTGATCCACGTGCATATGAACGCATACCGTTACATTTTCTAACATTAAGAAAATGGTAACAATTCTCCACAGAGAAATAGAGCATAAAGTTGAAAAAGTTTAGCATAAAACATAGGGATGAAGAGGAGGGGGGGGGGGGGGGGGGTAATAGAGAGAGGGGCTTATTAACTTTCCTCTTCTGAAAAGGGGGCGCTTATTAGAGCACAGGGTCCAGAGGAGATGTGTTTGTCGTTAGAACATCAAAACCTATAGACCGCAAACCAAGAGACTGAGGGCTCGCAAGATCGGCTTACAGTATAAAACACTGCGTGCCTCGGTCGCCCTTCGGGCGACAGCCTTCGGTCACCCTTCGGGCAACGTTCCGTGCGCCAGCGAGGATATGGCTTGCAGTTATTGATTTTCAAAATGGCGAACAACAAAGTCGATCTGGTCAGATAAGAAGCGAAGAAATCGTTTACAGAAGATTCATTAAGATCCCATTGGGCTAATTAATCGTGCTAAGCGATAGGTATAGACATTTTTCAAGGTGAGGCTTTAAATAAGTAATTTATTTATTCACACGAAACTCCTCTGGACCCTGTGATTAGAGAGGGGGGTGGTTGGGGGGGGGGCGGGGGGGGGGGGAGGGGGACACTTAACGGTAATTTATAAAAAGACAAAAGGGCCAAGTTCTCCTGGGACCTGTATTGGGAAAACAAAAACATTCAAGCTTAAGAAATCTATTATGAACGTTCGCATAAATGACGCATGTCGTTCAAGTGTGGAAAACTCTACTTTTGGCTATCTCTACTACAACCCGTTATCGACCGTTATCCCATATCCCACCTGTTCTTAGTGTTTGAAATATTTCAGTTTGACGTGTCTCGCTATTGCCCTGAAAGTACATGTATCTATCGTCGAATGAAATAGAGAGAGATGTTCCATTGACGGAAAGTGTCCAAATTTTTCCCTGCGACTTTGCTTGCGAACGCGAGGAGAGGCTTGGTACACTGTAGAAGCGAATTCCTTTTTAATTTCTTTTATATTATTATTATTATTATTATTATTATTATTATTATTATTATTATTATTATTATTATTATTATGACATTTTTATTTTTATTTTTAGTGAATATGTCAAAATAACTGACGGAAATGGATCACTGGTTTGGCAGTACGGATATCCTTATTCGCCTGTTCTCCCATATTTAGTTAGGGCTGGGTTTGGAAATGCTGATAACATAACTGTTCAGATCTATTTAGGAAACAGCAACAGTCGCTTCAAGCTTCAATACGGAATTATGAAGCAAGGTCTTTTCTCAGGTTAGAATCCTTGCATAGTGCCTATTAAACTACTCATTTAGTTTGGTGAAGCTCACGAATATATTTTTAATTTCATACATTAGCATTCTAGATAGGCAGCTAAACCTAGCTGAGATGTTTCCTGGTGTTGGCTCGCTTTTATGTTGTTGTGTGGGTATTGTTTAGTGTCTTTTATATCTTTTTCAATACGTCATTTGGTGATTGTTCCCTTCGGCAACACCAAGAAACCTAATGGTCACAATTTGCGTTTGTCGCCTTTTCTGTACCTATTTTCATTTAAATTTACTGGTCTAGTTGCACTGATTCGAACAGACGTTGCATAGCCTCCAAAAGAACCTGAGAAAAGCCTAGTACTATTCTTCGGAAAGGCTCTCTGTTTTCGTTGTTATTCAATCTTGTTTATATCTTAGCTCTACCTCTCGAATGGAATGTCGCCGTTGGCAACACCTCGAGAACTTCGATGACAGTTCACTGGGAGAATTTAGCCTCACTTATCGATAATACCGTACTCTATTATATCGCAACCGCCCACCATGGTAACCTATCAAGAGCAGCAGTCGTTTCAGGAGATTTATACAGTGCAAATGTTCTGGGGTTGTTAACTTACACTGAATATCAAGTAAACGTCTTTGGAATAGACAGCCATGGTCAACCCCACAGCAGCTCGAACGTCACAGCCCTGACAGAGGAAGGAGGTAAGTTTTTTTTTTCTTTTTGATGGAATACGAATCGGCATGCTGGAGTATATGTCAAATATAGGAAAAAAAATGACTAAAAGAAAACAAACATTCAAGCAAAAGTAAATTCATTCCTAAGGTACCAAAACCACCAAAAGTCGCCACTGAATAATTACACTATGCAAATATCATCGAATAAATACTAAAGTTAATAAAGTGTCCATTCATTAATCAGTTATTACGGTAATATATAATTATCGTCACTAAATCAGTTTGGGCATCGCCGAAAGAGTACATCTATTTTTACTATAATCAATCGCCTTTTTTTGTTTTTAGTTCCCAGCAGGGTACCGTCCAATGTAAGAGTGTCTAATGCACGGTATGATCAAATTAAAGTGCAGTGGGATCCTCTCCCTCATCAATTTGCTAATGGACGTCTTCGTGGATACGCTATCTACTACCAGGAGTATTATTACTCGTACTTGAGAAAATCTGTGGTTCGCACCAGTAATCCGTATGCTAACATGGTGATATTGAGACGTCTCAAGGCAGCAACTCAATATCAAATAGCCGTAGCAGCCTTTACGTCTAAAGGCGCTGGAACCCAGTCCTATTGGCAGTACATAACAACAGGTATTTTTTCTTCCCATAAATTATATGCTAGCAAATTTTTGGTCATTTATAAAATTTTGACTAGCGTTTTTGCCCCCTTCACAAGGAGTCTTCCTCATTCTTCATTCTCAACCTCATAAATTAATTGTGAAATTGTTTAATTGTCATTTATTTTTATCGTAACAACTGAAGAACAAAAACGCGTACACATTACTGCACTATTTTCAAGTGTCTCAGTTTTCATCGGTTTATTTGTAATTGCAGGAACAGAGGAACACATGAATTATATGTGTTTCTTAAACTAACTTTCGTCGCCAATGATAAAGCAGCATTATGTATCCACATTATGTAATAACAGGAGACATTGCTCGTTTGATTTGCAGGTTGTGAAGGAAGTTTAAGTGAATTGTTTGGAAACTTGCAAGTCGGCCGAAGATCGTACTATTCTTCTAAGCAGCAATGCAATTGGACAATTGGAAATGCAGGGATTAGCCAAGCTGTTGCACTTATATCATTACCGGAGCTGTCTCTGTCTTCTTACAAGTTAGTGCGATATTTTTAAAGATTGTCACTTGAAAGTTAAAGCAAAACAAAGTCACCTGTGCGAATTTGTCAAGAAAATCCTGGGATTTCCCGAGCATTTGCGAGAATCATATTCCCGGAAAATTCTTTCGCGTTAATTTGCACCAAAATCCTGAGAATTCTCGCGATTATATTGGACGAGAAACAGGCTAAAAATTATTGGGGATTCCTGACAATAAAATGGTTTCCTTTTTGATCGTGGAAATTCTCGACAATTCCTGGGAACAGGAACATTGACAAGTTCCCGAGAATTCTCAGTAATGTGAGAGATTAATTTAACCGTGCATCTACATAAATTTTCAAAGAACTAACACAGTTTAATTCCAGTAATAAAGCTGTGAAGGGTGCAAGGTTTGAATTAAACTTTTGCTATTTGTAAACGTGAATTTAAATTCGATATAGGGTAAAATGAAATAAGACGCGAATGACGCGCAACGTGACAACACCAACTCAGTTGTCTGTCTTTGAAATACAATGTATTAACCCAAATTTCAAGCGAATGCTTAAGCATTTCAGCCGTTACAAATTAAATATACTAAAAGAAGGGATGTTTAGTGCCCTACTTACAATTTATTGGACACAAATTAAACCTCACAGCTGACGCTATAAGGTCCTGTATCCTGTAACTACTTGCCCTTCGATTTTCAGATCCCTTTTGCTTAACGCTGTTTGAAGTTATCCCACTCAATAACGATCGAAGTCATTTTGTTTCGGGTTAAAAACATAATCTACTTGTCCAGACAGTCCGCAGAGGTGATACATATACTTTTTCTTCTTCTTTTTTTTTTTGCCCTCGCAGGGATTTGGCCCAGAAGGCAAAATCCCGAGGAGGCACTCTAGTAACTCGCGCGTATAAGTGCTTACAGTTGATACAGTCAGGTTTGCTGGGAAAAAAAAATCTATTTGCTTGAACAGGGTCCCGAAGAATCGGTAGGTAATGATGACGTCTATTGTTTGCGATCGCAAGTACGAGGTGGTTAGGATGACGTAAAACAGAAATTTCCGAAGGGACTGCTTAGGTAGATTTTGTTGTACAGTCATACTTGGTTACTCTTTACATGTAGCGTTATTTTTTATCAGTGATCGACACTCGGTGGAGCAGGCTCACGTTTTTTAAATTTATGGACCAAAACGACACTCGTTAAGCGCAGATGAAGTTATAAGGCGCGTAAAAATGTGTATACATAAACACTTCGAGAGCTTTCCAGACACGAGTTCACAGATCCTCGGTTGGAAACAATTTGCCAGACACTCTTTCTCTCTCTTCGGATGAATAAGACTCGTTCCCAAATAAGAAAGATGAGTGAATCAACGGCTAGCTTATCACTAGCAAAACGATGGACGATTACAGAAATTTGCCGACCATCAAATTCTGTGCTGACTTATTCCCTGCTCACAAATGTCCTTCTACATTTTTTAGAAAAGGACTAACGCGCGAGCGTGAATTGATCAAACCTTTTAACTTTTTTACTTTCCGGCAAATAAAATGAACTGTGTGTAAAAAGTGAAAGAGAAATAGTGAAAAATTCCAACTTCTAATTAAATCTCTTCTTATGGTTGAGAATAAAATATTTTCGAAACGGAGAAGGTTTCAGATCAAACCTTGCGTTTCCTGTTTATCACCTATTGCATGGAATACCTCGTCCCCATGTCTTCTCGGTTAAAGGTGCATTAACCTGTAACTTTACTGCACTTTTGACGACATCAGTTGATTTAATCGTAAAGTTCTTCCAAAGTTGGTCAACAGTAGCTGGTTATGGCGAGTTATGCGTGTGCTTTTAGCCATTCAGAAACGGAGAAATATTTTGAATGAATAATAATGACAGATAAATAACTAAATTTCTTGAATTTGTGTATATGTCTGTTTGTTTGTTTTTTTTTTTGAAAAGCCCATAAGTTAATCCTTAAAAGCAATTCGCATAACACCAAATGGATCGTGGATCCGTTCACGCAAATTAAATCGGCTGAGCACATCATTGGCAAAATACCACACAAAATCAATTTCAAATCGGGGCACATCTTGTGGTTTTTCTTTCACGCCGATGTCAAAATGTAGAAAACGTCAATGAAACCTTTATAAATACAAAAATTCGCTTTTGAAAACATACTTTCCTAGAGTTCAGAATGTACCTGAAGTTTCTTCATAAACCTCGCTGCCTTGGTTGGTTCAAAACAAGCCAAGCGCTCCGCCATGAAGAAAACAATGTTGACTTCCTCGAAAGACAATTTAATTACGAAAAGTTTCCCACAAAAAAGACACTGAGCATTCTTTTCAGCTTTCTCTTTCCATTGGTCTTGAATTCACCGCAGGATGAACACGAACCAGCCATTTTTTTAATGGTGTTAATGGTGTTTTCTAAGTTGTCAAATCCGTTTCTTCCCCTACCCCTTAAGGGTTGATTTCTTCTGTCGCGTAATTTTGACGAGCGTACGTGCGTAAAATTTGCGTTCGCAAATAAAATAGAGGCAATGTATGAAAGATCGCACGTAAGCGTAAAAGTACAACCTAGCTCAACTCCACATTTAATCTCAACATTTTATATCTTGCCTCTATTTCATTTACGCGATTAAAATTTAAAATTTAACAGTATCAAAGTATCAAAATAAATAATGGCAAGTGTCACATGAAACAACACCACTGCAACTTTTTGTCTCAAGCATTGAGACGATTAAACCAAAGTTCCAGGGCAGAATATAATGTTTAAAGAGATCGCCCGGGCTCCAACGTTTAGGAAATCGAGCTCTTCGCCAGACTTCAAAACTCACAGCCGCCCTTTTGTTTTTATATCGGGTAGACTTTATAGCGCTGGCCGCACAAATTTCTTCTTCTTCACAAGTTTTAGGACTTTTAAATCTGTACTCTGACATCTGCATTGCGAAGCAACGTGTTTGCTCCGAAGTCACAAACAGCTAAGTAACGACGTGGTATTTAATGCAAATGAAATAATATCACACACCAGCAAGCAATAAGCAGGGGACAAGTTCCCGTTTCACGTCTCAAATAAATTGTGTTTCAAAGCAGAAAACTTATTTAAATGATAATTTCTAATAATTTTCTTTGTTAGAGAAGTACTTTCATGCCAAGCTAACTTCTCAATCAATAATTGTCCCCTCAGGGATTTCGGAAAGAAACGAAATCCCGAGGAGGCACCCTAGTAACTCGCGCGTATATTAAGGACAGTACTTAAGGACAGTACAGTTCAAATATACAGTCAGTATACTAGAAAAAATCTCGATTTGTTGGAACTGGGGCCGCGAGGAATCGGTAGGTAATGATGACGTTTCTATCGTTTGCGCCCGCAAGTACGAAATGGTTAGGATGACGTAAAGACAGAAAATCCCGAAGGGACCGCTCAGGTAGATTTTGTGACATTTATTGTGCAGTCATACTTCGATACTATTTTGCGTTACGCGGGGATATTCTGTGGAGCAGTTGTTTTGAAAGTTATGGACCAAAAGACACTCGTTAAGCGCAGGGGAGGTTATAAGGTGCGTTTAACTCTGTAGATATATAAACACTTGGAGAGTTTGCCAGACTCGAGTTCACAAATATTTGATGTATATTGGAAACCTTGCCAGACACCCTTTCTCTCTCTTTGACCGGAATAAGACTCAGCCCCAAACAAGCAAGACGAGTGAACAACGGCTAGCTTATCACTAGCAGACTGATGGACATTTACAGAAATTCGCCGACAATCAAATTCTGTGCTGACTTATTCCCTGCTTACAGACGTCCTTCCGTTATTAAGTTTCAAATAAGACTAGAATGCGCTAGCGTGAATAGATCAAACGTCCTTTTAATTTCTAAGGCTTACTTTCCGCCAAATAAAATGAACTGAATGTAAAAAGGGAAAGGGAAATAGCGAAAAGTTCAACTTCTAATTAAATCTTTTCTTATGGTTTAGAATAAACTATTCTCGCAACTGAGAATGTTTTGATCAAAGCTGTGTAAATCGAGCTGAACTGTGTATGGAACCTTGCGTTTCCTGTATTTATCTCACCTATTGTATGGAATATGTGTGAACAAACATTATGAATCAGTATATTTCAAAGAGCTACACAACCTGCAAGAATACTATTGACCGACAATATACAGAGCGGGTCAGCTGTAGTGTCAACTATTACTAGTAAAGAAAATGGCAGCAATCAAATACAGGGTTCATACAAAAAATGCAACCATTTTTCAAGTACTATTTCAGAAACGAGTGCTTTTTTGATCAGATTTCCAATTGCTCAAAAACAATAATGGTTTCAAATGTTTTCTCGCGAGTGGAAACCTGGTGAAACCCTCGCACCCGTTTAGAAATAATTCTTGAAAAATGGTGGCAGTTTTTTTGTATGAAGCCTATTTTTGATTACTGCTATTTCCTTTTTTATTGACTGGTAAATTGACTTTGCTGATAGCCTAGCATTATAGCCATGTTTAGAAGATATGCGTGTAAAAAAAAAAAAACAACAAAAACAAACAAAATGAAGTAAAGGCTACTTCCAATTTCCGAAAACTGTCACTTTCAAAACGAAGCTAAGTGCAGATTCTTTCTTGTGAAAATGCGGTCTGTTTGCATAAGATTAAATTAAAATCATTTCATTTCAATTGCGTCGCACTTTGCCTCGCTTTGAAGCAGAGGCTTGGGGCAATTCGGAAATGACCTATTGGGATAACATCGAGTGAAGTCAGATTGTTTCTTTCAGTAAAATTACACGAAGAACAACTTAAGTCCAACTTTGCTGTGTAATATGAAAGTGAAATAGAAAAACTCCAGTGTGATACTTTGAGCCCGGGTCACTTGCTTTACAGCTTACATCCATATCCAATACACCATTTTTAAAATATACATGTTCTTATATATGCCGTACCCCATTACAATATTTGAAAGCTAACCGTTTTCAGTTCAGTGCTTAACCGTAATCACTGTCAGTAGATCAGTGCTTAACTCTCTACTGTGTTCTCTCCATAACTGGCGCTCTGTAGTTTTGGTGTTTTCAGCTATTATAGCCTCATTCTACATTCAAGTCTCGTTCCATTATTAAAATAATGCAGTGTGTAAACTTCATAACGTGTCCAATCTGGCTTCACTCGATGTTATCTAATGCTAACCTTGTACAAATGCCGCATTGAACACCGCAGAAACATGATTGCATAATCCGTGTTAATTACATACGCAGTTCGACGATTTATAGCCTGCGAGCAGGCTGACTTGTGCTAGTTCGGAGCAAAAACGTCTCCCAAACTCGAGCAAGTGAGCCGGCTCGCAGGCTAGCCGATTTACTAATCCAAATTGGACACATAAGTTTATTAATTCGAAGTATCAGTCTTGATTTTGTTTAATTTGTTTCGTTTGTTTTTCACAGCGACTACATCAAGGTAATTGATGGTAACGGTATCACGGTTCTAAGTCGCTATGGATACTCGTCTGTCGCTCAAAAAACGTTCACGGAAGTTTCTTTTGGAAATTTTGGTAACATCACTGTCCAGATCTACTTAAGAGACAGTTCTAGTACCTTCAAGTTACAATTTGGAATTTTAAA
Organism: Porites cylindrica; assembly: GCA_964035525.1. Taxonomy (NCBI): domain Eukaryota; kingdom Metazoa; phylum Cnidaria; class Anthozoa; order Scleractinia; family Poritidae; genus Porites; species Porites cylindrica. The sequence continues at coordinate 29,218,825 of OZ037782.1, read as the reverse complement.
ACAAGGGCCAGGTTAGCCTTTTTATCTATTAAATTCATTTAATGTTGCCTCAAAGCCTGCTACGCTAACATTTCTGATTGGTTGAAAATTTCTCTCAAACAATCAGGAATACTGCCCAGTTCTGGGTAGTGGCAAGTCATCAGTGCGTAATTTCTGCGTACGATGCTCAGACGGCATTTTGCGGGAAAACTTCGAACCCCATTTCTTTTTCCTTCCCCACTCCACATGAATAACAGCGTGTTGTTTTTTTCAAGTTCGGTGTTACAAAACTGCCATGCCCAACTGCTATATAAGTCACAGGTTTAGCGCGGAAATTACCGGGGAAACTTTGCTCCCCATCGCTTTTTCAGTGCCCGTTCCCCATAAATAACAGCTAGTCTTTTTAAAGTTCGGTTTTACAAAACCGTCATATAAGCCACTGTTTTTTTTGTAATTTGCCGTTTCCTGTTTGTTTTTAGCACCTTCACCTGCTAACTGGAGTGTTTCCATTGACAACACTACTCTAAGAAGCATCCGATTCTCCTGGCAAAACCTGCAAACAGTTGTTGATAAACAAATTAGTCATTACTTTATTGTGCTCAAAGACTCATCTGGTAGTAGTGTAAACGATTACATCGTCCTAGGAAATACTACCTCCCATTTGTTCTCTGGACTGATGGTGTATAGGAAGTATTGGTTATCTGCTGTCGGTGTAAATTACAGTGGGAATGCTTACAACAGCACAGAAATCTCAGCATGGACAGACGAATAGGGTACGTGCATACAAATGTTCTTTTATTCATTTATTTTATTCCCAGTACTAACGAATGCTTAGCACTGTAAACTCCGTACTAGCTATTATATTTTTATACTGCGGTCGTCTTTAAGGTAATTCCCTTCTTTTGCACTGCGCACCCTCTACCGCGCATAACATTGCGACATCCAAGATGGCGGTGGTTCTTCCCGCTAGGGCGAAGAGAACAAATAAGGGTCGCTTTTGCAAAGCTAAAGCTTTTATTCGCAATAATAATGCCGCAATAATATTCGCAATAATAATACGGCTCTCCAACTGCATTAACGAGACAGTGACTGGCCTTGATTGCTACTTTACACATGTTGTTCAAACTCCGAGTGTGGAGAGACGAATATTTGTCGAACAAATATTAAGACCCACCGTAGCACCGGAACCACGCGAGGGAGAACAATCTTTGATGTCAACAAGACGTTTGCTGCTGAATTCACACCTTGCTGTGTATAGACACCAAACAAGAGAACGTATTAAGAATAGGAACCAATAGCCTTCAAGTTTCTTTGTCAAGCATTGTTGCGCAAAAGCAAAAAAAAAAAAAAAAAAAAAAAAATAGAACCCTAGCTCACTGGAACACAGAACGCCAGCGCTACAAAACGGTCCAAACTAAAAAAATTCACAACTCCAAAATCTCATCAAATCTTGACTTATGTAATTGCTTGGTATTTGTTGTACTCTTTCCAAGTATGAATGTCTGTTTTGGTGATAACAAACACATAAACACAACCGAAAACTGGCTTGATCTGGAGTGTATACTTCGAACACGGTAGGCGCTGTTTTGTATTTCGTCCCAGTGCCTGCCGTGCAAATTCGAATCTCAAAACCGTGTTTACCTTTCACTGCGGTTTGTGAGGAAACAATCACGGTGACCCCCGGAGTTTTTATTTATTTATTTTTTTTTTCAGGTATTTGCTAAGAACATTCTACTGAAGAACATATAATAAACAAACAAGTTTGATAGCAGAACATGATTTTTTGGGGAAAATAGCTCCGTATTAGTGTATTTGTAACTGTCCGAAAAAGTGCAACATCCCCACAACCAGGCAAGCAAAAACGGCTTAAATGAAGCAATACTGCTTATTTGAATGAAATAGGCTTTATTTTCAGGATAAAATTTTGTGTGTTTCAAGTAACAAAGACTTAATTCTGTATGAAGGTGATTCGAATTTATAACGCGCAAACAGTAAAAATACCCCAGTTTAAGAGCCTTCCGACGCGTAAACAAGCATGGTGACCCCATCTTTTTATTGTTTGTTTTTTTTTAATGTTTGTATAATGAATGTTGATTATGCCAAATTTCAAAAAAAGTTTGATAGCAGAACAGTTTCAAGAATATTGAATTAAATTTAGCTGTGTCATTTTGGACTAAAGGGCACACAATTGTTGCGCGTTGCTTTCTTAATTTTGCATGGGCAACATTCTCCCTTTTTTCCAATAATATTTCAATAAACAAGATACGATTTTCAACCTAGAGCAGACTTAATTCTGCATGGGCAACACTGCCCTTATATTTAAATACTATTGTTTTTTCTTAGTTCCCAGCAGAGCTCCATCATATATCCGACTTTCAAACTTACATTTGACTGATTTGAAAGTACATTGGAATCCACTCTCTGAGCAGTACACTAACGGACGTCTCCTTGGATACAGAGTCTACTATAGGGAATACACCCCTAGATATAATGATTATTACGACCCGTATTTGGGTAAGAGTGTTAACACTAGCAGTGCTAATGTTACTGTGGTGATATTGAGGGACCTGAGACAGCTCACAGCTTACCGAATAGCCGTAGCAGCCTTTACTTCAAAAGGCGATGGACTACTCTCGTCCTGGCATGTAATAACAACAGGTAATGCATTTTTTTGTAGCCGATACTATTTGATACAAATCATTTCTGTTTCATTAAAGCGAACCTCTATTTGCGGTCACCCTCTATTAAGCGGTTAGCTACCAAAGTCCCGGAAATAATTTCAATGAATTACTGTAAACCTGACCAGACCAGAATTAAGCGGTCCACCGTTAGCGCTCACCTTTTCCGAGGTCCAACGTATTATATCATTATTACTATTATTATTATTATTATTATTATTATTATTAATTTTTTTATGAGTACAGTCGACTTCCGGTAACTTGAACCCTCTATAACTCGAGCCTCCCGCTAACTCGAAGCAATTTTCATTCCCCTTCACATCATTTTCTATATAATTTTACCCTCGATAACTGGAACTCCCGATGACTCGACCTTTTTTTCTATATCCCTTGAAGGTTCGAATTATCGAGAGTCGACTGTATTATCTTGCTAATGTAGCTTTGAATTTGGAGCCACGCTTTAATTCGGGAGTGAATCTCACAATATACCTAAAACTTGTTCTCCAGAAGTAGCCCGCATGAAGTGCGTTGTAAGCATTTTGAGGTTTGAACAGTGTTCATGTACATATGTAATTTGCTGCTGTGCTTGCCGATAAACAAACACGCGGTGCGTACAATGCTTAGCTGGTCCATACATGTAAAGCCAGGGAGCAGAAGGATAAATAAAAATAGCCATAAAATGCAGAAAATGTGCTGCGTGGTTTAGGTTTATGACGACCCATAAACCGCGATGTTTGAACGGCGAAAACATTAAAGGATAAATGAGCAACAACTTGATTGTTAAATATATATATATACATATATATATATATAGAAGACCGAAACAGTACTGTCTGCAGTTAGTTATATATATATATATATATATATATATATATATATATATCTTTTTTGTTAGCAAATTTCTTTTCTTGTTAAAGAACATTACGATGCGCAAATGTTTGATTATCGTTCTAAAAGATTGTTATTTTCACGAAGTTGAAACTGTATTGGCATTAATGAATGTTTTTGCATATGCAAAGTGCTTTAATGGTCACATAAATCTTATACAGATTTAGCCATGGGTAAAAGCGAAGCTCTCTTTAATATTATTTTATAGTTTCCTCAAACAAAATATAAAATCGTGTAATGCTATAGAAACGGTGAAGACAACCAGAATGATAAAAACAACAACAACAACAACAACAATAGGTCCAATTAGCAAAAAAAAAAAAAAGACTTTGCAAGTGCAACAATTGGTTTCATAGGACCAGATTTTTGTAAATTTTACGACTACCACGTGAAACCCTTTTTTTTTTTTTTACTGCCGCTTATTTTCAACTTGGTGTCCTATAAAACTTTCATGCTTTTTTTTTTTTTCCATTTAAATTCGTCTGCCGTAGTTTCTTATTTCTGGCTCTAGCTCTTTCCTTCTTTCTTTCCTATTTTTTTAAATTAATTTTATTCCACGTTACAGTGCCGTAGCCAGACCAAACGGCCAACCGAGGCAGGCGGGAATTGCTAGGGGGGTTCGGGGGCATGCCCCCACCCCCCCGAGAAATTTTGAACTTTACTCTCGGAAATGCGATTTGCAGCGTTTTCTGGGCCTTTCGGTAACTTTTTTTCGAGTTAATTTAAGTGGAATTTAAAAAGCAATAATCAGAAACAAGCTACATAATCTGGGTGACCGTTAACCTCGCCAATGGTTTTGATCAGTATTTGTTGAAAAAAAATTTGAGTTAACGTACGTAGCCCCTTGAGATCGATGATATGGTAATTTTTTCATAGTATATTGACTGAATTGCTGAATTCTTTGTAATATCATGATGCGTTAAAAATATACGATGATCGCTTATGTAAAATAAAAATGATCGGCGAAATTCGTCAAAATTTTACCGAGGCGAGTGCCTCGGTTGGCCTCATACTAGCTACGGCGCTGCGTTAATGTAGGCATAAAAAATTTAGTCGAAAAAAAGACTCGGCGTTGTTGTTGTTGTTGTTTTCCGGGTGGCCATGCGATTTCCCGCCGAAATGCAAAGTTTTACTGCAGCTTAAATGAAGCGGGGGACGTACGTAGGGACGAAGGATATGATTTTGTCAGAACCAACAATTTCTTGGATGCATAGATAACCAGATTTTCTTACCCATTGTGCTCCGCTGCGCGCGCTAGAGCTTTGCTATTAAAACGATTGTTCATTTTTTTAGAATGATTACACATTCGTTTTAACGACTAAACGTGTTACGCTTAGCCTATTGAAAATTTATATCCTGGTAATGAAAGACAAAAGGTGTAATGATATTATAATCATATCTAAGGAATAGCATTATACATGCAAAAAATAACACGCGAAAAATGTTCTACGACAACACGATAAATATGGAAAATTTGCAGCTTATTTAATTTTGACCGCACATTTTATTGACCAGGGCACAAAGAAAAGAAAGAAAGAAAAAAGCGGGTAATTTTTTCATTGATTTATACCGCCTATAATTCACGTCCGCTTTCCTACCACAAGAAGTGATGAATGCAAAGTACGTAAGGAATCCAGGAAAATGAGTTAAAGATATAAAGGTATAAGTGATAAAGAAAGGAAATAAAGAAAGAAAAAATAAGAACAACAAACCAAAACAAAAAATAAAGGAAGGTTGTCGTATAGAGATATTGTTTGATCTTCAGTATAACATGAATAGATAAATTGTTTGATTTGTAGGTTGCGGAGGGGTCCTGAATGAGTTGTTTGGAAACTTGCAAGTCCTGAATAGATCATCATATTTGTATAGTAGTTCCTCTTACTTGCGATGTAACTGGAAGATTCAAAATGCGGGGATAAGTCAAGCTGTTGCTCTTGTGTCATTGTCGGAGCTGCATCTGTCTTATGACAGGTGAGTGTGCTGCGTTTATAAAAGAATACAAATAAAAGCTTAACTTTAGTTTGTTTGTTTGTTTGTTTTTCTTTTTCTTTTTCTTTCATTATTTTGTACTTTCACTTCTTTTTGTAGACATCATGATCTTTAAGACGAATTTTCGGTTGGTTCTCTCTAAGAACGCAATTCGTATAAAGCAACCGATTAACAGAACAGTTCAACGTATCCTTCGCCTTCTCACCGAAATTCCTGTCTTTTTCACAGTGATTACGTTAAGGTAATTGATGGCAACGGTACCCTGATTCTCAGTAGCTACGGATACTCGTCTGTCACACAGAAAACTTTCATGGAAGTCTCTTTTGGGAATTCTGAAAACATCACTGTCCAGATCTACCTAAGAGAAAGCTACTTCAAGTTGCAATTTGGAATTTTGAAACAAGGATCAGGTTAGCCTTTAATCCCCTGATATATCTGTGTGATTTTGCTAAAAGGTGCCCGCTAAGTTTTCGCTTGAACACGGGCATCGCCCGTGTTCAAGCCAGTGTAGCCGAGAAAAAGACCTATCTGTGGGTAGGTGGCTTCCTTGTTTTTTGTGAAAACCAGGGGGTAGGGAGGGGAGATTTTGTCACTGGTTAGAGTTTTATGTCAGAAAGCAGTGCAAAGTGGGAGAATTTTTCCTGTGGCCTAGGCCAGCCAAATCAATGCGGTGACTGATAATCATAACACTACTGGCAGAGCTTGGGGGAAGTGATTGACCAGTCATAAGCTTCATGGGTGGGGAGGGTGAGTAATGGATCCTTGGAGTTGACCGTCTAGAGACTCAGTACAGGCACCTTGTATGAAATCCAGACAGATATATATAAATAATTATATATAATAACTCTGAGTTACAATTCTGTTAATTTCCATCCTTTTAATTTGCATTTGTATTACGCTCTGCATACTTTTTATGCATCGAGAACTCCTAGGATAAGTAGACCTATATGAGTAGATATATGTAACTGACTGGATCTGCTAAAACATTACTATAGAAATTGCTCTCAAACACCTTTACCGAGTGTTGTAGTTGAGCATTTTTTTTCATTGTTATTTTTTATCTATTTATGTTTTACCTAATGTTTACTGAATAAGCTGCAGTATATAGACTATCATGAGTTTCTCAGTGACTGTTAACCTACCCCCTCCCCCCTCCAAAAAATATGCTTCCCATAATTCTCTCTGTATGTCAGCTGGAAATCAGCGCGTATTAGACGGAGCAGGGCTTTCGTAGTTGGTTGTCTCAGGGTTTTTTTATGCTGCTTTTAACAAAGTTTTCCGGAAGGCATCATTAAGCCTTATGAAGGAACAAGTCTCACGATTGGCAAAGTCCGCTGCGTCCAATATCTTCTCGTATTTCGTCTCATTTAGCTACACGGGTGAGAGACTGATACTGGGCCTCAGACGAAAAGACTGGATATTGCGAGCTATTAATTTGTTGTTTGCCAGTAAAAAGTCTTTGGCCTCATAAACTAAGTCCTAGCGGTCAAATCTATTCGGCGAGATCGAAATTAATGCTGACTTCTGACCAGGCCAAAGAGTTATTTTTAAAAAAATGTTTGGATGGTGGGGAGCTCCATGACTCCTCTTCAAAACCGCTGGTTTACATCCGAAATCTTGAATAAATCGACTGTGTGAGAAAAGTTTCCATGCCACGATTTATATGTAGAAAGCGAGAGTTTTTTCGAGTAACTTGACGATGTTTCGCCCCTGTTAAATGTGGCAATATTATGAGTGGTTGTACAAAAAAGCGTGATGCACGTGCAGAGTTGTAGTTTTGCTCATTAAACCTATCGTTTTTTGACGTTCCCGTTTCCGTCGTCGCCGTGGTTTTGTGGATTCGTGTCGAAGGAAGGCCGATTTGTGTGCGGCTTAAAAAGTATCCGGATTCGTTTAGACGGGGCCTTCAAGATTCTTATTAATAATTAGAAAGTGGTGCTTGGGGAATTTAACGGATTCTTTATAATATTAGAAACAAATAAAGAAACCTTAACTATGCTCTGTTTCGTTCTAAAGCACTAAGGAAGCGGCTAAAGTGCTCAAAAAGAGTTTCTCCCTACACATATTACGTGCTCTTGCCGCTTCCTGTACATGCTTCAAGATGCTTCAGAATTTTTTCTTTTTGCATCTCAATGATATCGTGCAACTTCAGTTGTTATGAGGCTCTGCCAGGGTAAATTCCGACAAGCGACATGACCCAAAAAGTAACGACAGAGCGTAAAGTGAAATCGCGACAAGAGACAACCTCTCTCTCGGCCAAAATGCGACAGTGACGGCAAAGCCGAGAATAAGCGACGAAGAACAGGATCGGGATGAGTTTGAAATTCAGGAAGGTGAAGACGACGATAGTTTTTGTTATGGTAGACTCGAGAGTCATGCTCACGTAATCAGGAAGAACCGTGAGAAGACCACTAGGTCTTGATTTGTATAGGCGGAGATGTAAGTGTTGCGAGCGAAGTGGCTTTCACTCCTTATGCGGCGTCTTCCCAGTCCCTCTCGGTCAATTCATTTCGGTGACGTACCCGAGGCGAACGGGCGGGAAACAACATGAACGGGATATTAGAACATCGCAAGGCTTTCAATCCCCGGCTAGCATTATGATCGTCGTACCCACTATACACTTGGGTGAAGACAGAGAATGTGATCCAGACTTAAAGGGACTGGTTCACGATAATGCGCATGTGTGAGTTCTGACAGTAGCTAATTGTTTTTCAACCAATCGGAAGCGAGTTAGATGCACGCAAGGAAATTTACAAAATTCAAGTTAATTGTTCGCGACGCGATTTACAGCCCTGTCCTGCTTTGAAACAAACATTTACCAACGTGTATTTTTACGAGGTCGTACCCACGCTAACAAAACAGTCACCGATCGGCAAACAAAATTTGTAAACAAACATCTTATTACTGTTCTCTCAGTTCGCCTTATATAAACCCAGAAATAACTACAAATAGCGCCTGACCGGTGACAAAAACACACAACGTATGAGTATAAAGATTATCCTTAATTGAGCATAAATTTAAATTGCTTATCAGCAAATGAACAAACTCATTCGCGTTGCATCGGGTCAGTGTTCCGTAAAACAAATGTTATCGAGTAGCACACATAAAGAAACTAGATTATAAACAGAATATTCGGGCAATAATTTATTTTAAAAACATCAATTCTTAAACATATAATATCGTAAAGCAAAGATACAAGGAACATTTCAAGTGTACCCGATCGGTGAAGATCGCGCGGCCTGTTGCGGTATAACTACAGGTCGGAGTCAAGAATCAAATCAAAGTTGAACGAACTCATGCCTTTAACCACTTTCCAAGTGTCGTGTATTCTTTTCGTAAGCCACACACTACCCCTAGAACCATACCAGATCGATAGGCGAAGCTTCTCTATCTCCAAAGACTCCTGAGAATCTCCTGTTGCCGGACAGCCACGATGCTCTTCTTAACCTCCATGATCAAAACATTATTTTTTGCGTCTTCTTAAAACGTAACCAGTCAAACGACACAACCACACGTTAATCACCACTACCGAAGTATAACTAGACCAGCCAAAGCGACGGATGTCCGAATAAAACGCAGGATTTTCAATGATTGTACCGGTAATGGCGATTTCGAATTTAGTGTTGACCCGGCAAATTTATTCTGAAGAAACAAACGGCGCGCATGCGCCTTATCGTGAACCAGTCCCTTTAAGCTTCTTGTGTAATGTAAGCAACACGACGGTGACGACGGTGGAGAGACCAGGGACCAGGTAACCTAACCGCCGACCTTCCAACTGCTCTCACAGAGAAGACCATCGTGTGTTCACGATTTATCGGGTCAGTTTGAACGTGAATCACTTATTTGTAAATGGCGATGTATAGGTGTTAGATTGGCGCAATGTTAACTGAGAAATTGCAGATTTTATGGTTTCTTTACAAAGCATCGCTTATCCCCCATTTCTAAAATTCCAACAAAGACAAAGAATTTCCATTTTCGTTCAATTTACGACACCGACGTGAAGCATTTATAAACAGCGACACGATGAGCGACATATATATCCTCCCCCCCCCCCCACCCCCCCCCCCCCCCCCCGCAGGGCTTCTCTTATTAGTTTCATGCATAGATTTTTCTTCGTTTTTATTTGTTTATTTATTTATTTCTTTATTTATTTATTTTAGCATTTTTACCTCCTAACTGGAGTGTTTCCATTGACAACACTACAACAACAAGCATCCGATTCTCCTGGCAAAACCTGCAAACACTCGTTGGTCAACGAATAAGTTATTACCCTGTAGTCGTCAAAAACTCATATGGTAATATCGTAAACGGTTACATTGTCCCAGGAAATACTACGTCCCACGTGTTCTCTGGACTAACGGCGTACAGGGAATATCGGTTATCTGTTGTTGGTGTAAATTACAGTGGGAATGCCTACAATAGCAGAGAGATCACAGCATGGACAGACGAAGGGGGTACGTGTATTACTTAAAGATGTTGTTCTATTTTAAACCTTGACGACACTTTTATCCCCAATAAATGCTTAGCACCCACAACTCTGTAGTAGGTATTAAATCTTAATACTGCAGCCATATTGATTGAGCTACGACGTTTCGGACTTCAGAACAGAAAATTGTTGGTGATTGGTTTGCTTGCGTGAGTAGGGTAACAAATACAATTTTTGATCTTTTATAAACTTTTTTTTTATTAGTTCCCAGCACAGCTCCATCAAATATCCGACTTTCAAACTTAGAGGAGACTGAGGTGAAAGTACAGTGGAATCCACTCTCCCAGCATCACGCTCGTGGACGTCTCCTTGGGTACAGAGTCTACCATAGGGAATACCGCACCTCCAGATATTATTATTATTATTATTACGACCCGTATTTGGGTAAGAGTGTCAACACTAGCAGTGCCGACGTTACTATGGTGATATTAACGGACCTAAAGGAAGCCAGAGCTTACCAAATAGCAGTCGCAGCTTTTACGTCTAAAGGCGAAGGACCACGCTCAAATTGGATGTCCATAATGACAGGTCATGCAGATTTTTTGTAGGGGACACTTACTGCGTGATATGTTTAGTTACAGCAATGACGCTCATAATAATGATAATAATAATAATAATAATAATAAAAATAAAAATAATAATAATAATAATAATAATAATAATAATAATAATAAGGAGACATCTTTATTAACGTATGACCAATTTGCATTCCACTATCATAGACTAAAATTTTATATAAAAATATTAAAAGATCTAAAACACTAATTTACAAGCTCACGCCATTATCGACTTTTTAAAATTAGCAGACGCACGCTTGGCTAGCTTTTAAGCGGCAGTCGTCATATGACCAATTTACATTCCACTATTGTAGACTAAAATTTTGAGTTCTTTGGACGTCAACGTTGGTGCAAACCTTACCAATAAGTGAGGTAAGTAGGTTACTAACACCATCGTGTCTCTGCGCCACGAACCCTCCCTTTTTGCATGACAGGACATGGCAGACGGTATACTTCTCACCACAAACACACTTGCATGTTAAGTCGGACAGGGTCATATTATACCTTAAACCCAGAGAGTCTCGCTCTGAATTCTTTTTTATTCAGCAGTAAGCCTTGATCGACAAGAAGCACTGCAGTAAGCCATGAGCTCGCACCCTTGTCTCTCGATTGGTTAACTGAAGCAGCAGATCCGAGGGTAGAGTGGAATCAATACTTTCCATTCTCGATTTCAGTCAAGGTTTGATGTTGTCTTTTTAACTCCTCCGTGGAATTCTCGCCTGCCACCATGAACATGCTCTGTATGGTAATAGAATCTACGTGCGGTGCTGTTATTGACGTAGAAGCAGCAAACTGCTTTGGAGCTTGAAACCGTAAGTCGGGTATACCTAGTCCTCCGTGAGCGGGTGTCAAAGTAACGATCTGGATTGCTAGGAAGGGGCTCCTTTGACCGAATAGTGTTGGGAGAAGTAAGTCGTCGATCGCCTCTTGGATAGGGTCAACGTAATCTTCAATCGACTCTATTGTGCGCATGAAGTAGGTAAACTTGGTTTGTAACCCTTCGTGAAAACAGTGTAGGCTGCATGAGGCTGGCTCCTTTCTATCTCAGATAGTGCTTCGCGTTCTCCTTTCCATCTAAGAACCTCTTTCCGATAATATTGATCTTTGAACTCTTGAGATCCGATGACGGCCCCTAAGTGGCGCTGACCTTCAGTTGTAAAATGGACCTCATCTCCAGACACCCTCTTTTCCTCATGATCATCTGCAAGGACATCCGACTTGACAATCAGCCAGCTCTTTGATCCATTCACTAGTTAACCATACTTCTTAATAATACCATAGTTATTAGAGGAGACTGGTTATGAAAAGCGGCAAACATCAATGATAAAAACAACAGTGCTGCAGTTTATGTTCAAAGCACCGTGAAAGTGCACAATCCTTTGTTTTCTGTTGGCAAATTGTTACGGAATAAATTAATGCAACGTTTTTATTGGTCAATACAATCAAAATGATAGGAATTCTTTTGAACGTTGTGCACTTTCAGGTCCACAAAAACATATAACAAAGGAGTCTGACGGGTTTCATAACCATTCCACTCAATTAACTATGATAATACTAATAGATAACACTCTTCTTAATTAATAATAGTAATAATAATAATAATAATAATAATAAAAATTTGTAAAATCTTTATTACAAAACCTCAATTAAAATCCTATTCACAATCAACCTGCTGTTACAAAAAATCTAATCAATTCATCAAAACACTATCTACAATTCCTTCATTAGAGAACAAAAACAATCCTATATATAATAAGTGAAGAAAGAGAAAACCATTCATTTACAAATTCTAAAAAATAGAAGTAACTTAACCTTACATAAAAGAAGGGGAAATAGATATAATCAATAATAAAAGTTCAAAATTCTATAAAATTAAGAATTCCATTATGCAGAGATATCAAGATCATACAATCGAATTATACTAATGACGGCTAAACCAGTGTCCATAAAAAGCCCTAAGTATAAAAGCATATAGACACGTATTTCAGATATCCGCACTAGCGACATTTATTTTACAGTCTAATGATTGCTCTATCTTGCTACGAGACGGCGTTCGCGAACCTCTGACGCATGCATGTACCGATCTTAAGAGTTCAAACGAGATCTGTGTCCTGAGCCAAGTGATTACAACATGATAAGGCTCGGTGTCTTTCTGAGCTATCTTGTCTGCGAGATGCTTTAAGAACCGCTGACACTCGTTTCCCATTCCGCCATTGGTTCCAAACACTAAAGGCGTAAACAAACCCATTTCTACATCTAACACCCGCTGCTGGTACTTGCGCTTCTTCTCTTTTTCTTGCTCTTTGAACACTTCCGATGTTGGCTTGCTCTGGTAACACTTGGAGTTGACGTGCGTAACTCTAACATCAAAAAATGCCGTAACTCCTCTTGCCCAGAAACCTCCCGCTTTGATGTCCAATCTTGCCTCAGAACCTCGTGTCCAGGGGTTGGAGGAGTGGTTCGATTTCCACATTATTGCAGATCTTGTCGATGAATTTCGTTAACAAGTTCCGTACACCGTCATGTCTCTGCGCTACAAACCCCCCTTTTTACAAGAGAGGGAGTGACTAACGGTGAATTTATCCCCACATATGCAATGACTTGGTAAATCGACTAAGGGCAAGCCATAACGCAAGCGTAGCGAGTCTCTGAATTCTTGCTTGTTGAGGGCTAAACCTTTCTCTGCGAGAGGCATCGCATTCAGCCAAGAACTTGCGCCCTTGTCCCTCGATTGATTAACCAGACGCAGCAGGCCTGGGGAGAGGCTTGAATCAATGCTATCCATTTTCACTTTGGCACTTGCTCTCTTAAGTGATTGTTGATGCCTCTTTAGCTCCTCCGTAGATCTTTCTCCTGACACCATGATGGAACTTTGTGAAGTAATAGAATCTACGTGCGCGGTGGTTATTAGTCTCGAGGCAGCAAACTGCTGCGGTGCCTCGGATTTCAGATCAGGAATTCCTAGACCCCCTTGACCTGTTGCTAGGGTAGCAAGTCTGCGCACCTCGTTAGGGAGAGGCTCTAATTGACCGAACAAAGTTGGGAGTAGTAAATCTTCAATCACTTCCTGGATTGGATCGACATAAACTTCAAACGATTCAATCGTGCGCATGAAGTAGGTGAACTTCGACTTGTAGCCTTTTGTGAAAGCAATATACGCCGCATGGGGCTGGCTCTTCGCTATTTCAGAGAGACGTTCGATTTCCTCTTTCCATGCACGAACCTTCTCCTCACAATACTGATCTTTGTATTCCTGCGACGCAATAACTGCTCCCAGATGGCGCTGACCTTCAGTCGTTATGTTGACTTCCTCTCCAAACACCCTCTTTGCTTCCACCGCGAGTTCCCTAGACTTCACAATAAGCCAGCTCTTTGTCCCATTCACAATGTAACCAAACTTTTGACCTTCCTTACTCAATTGCCTGTACCAGTTGTATAACTGCACTATACTCCCTCCTCCAGCTGAGTCGTCTGCAAGCCACACCTGTTTAACCAATGGGCAATGATCCCTCAAATTCTGTATCATTATGGATGTATTAAGTGCGTACCATGGCATCGCTAGCGGATCTCCTTGTGTGGTGCCTTCTCGAGAAAGTATTTCACCTCCCCCACAAATAAACAGTCTAGATGGGCTTCTATATGTGTTAATGACATAGAGCGCCATTTCTTTGTACATGATCTGGATATTGTGTAAGGCCGCTGACCTATTCATTTGGTTAAAAGCGTTACTAGCATCAATTAGCAATATTCCATCTGTTCCTTCTTCATAATAATAATAATAATAATAATAATAATAATAATAATAATAATATTAATATTAATAATGATGATGACGATGACGACGATGATGAATATAATGATAATTGTAATGATAATGATAAAAATAATCATAATCATAATCATAGTGCAGCACCATAGGTAAAAATCTGGTTATCTATGGATCTGAGAAATTTTGGTTCTGACAAAATCGTCCGTCCGTATGTACGCCCACCCCTTTATGTAAGCTGGGGTACAATTTCGCATTTCAAACACTCCGCTCGTTATGGCCGTTAATCGCATGGCGCCAGGACAACGTCAACAACAAAGCCGAGTATTTCTTTCCACAACATTTTAGTATCCGCATTAACGTGAAAAGCAGAGAAAGAGCTAGAGCGAGAAATACAAATTAAAAGAAAAAAGAAAAAGTGGCAACGGAGACCAATTTCGTTGGAAGAAAACATGATAATTTTATAGCGGCGGTGAGAAAATAAGAACTGCTAGCGGCCACCAAGGTGAAAATGAGCGGCAGTTAGAAAGAAAAGTGAACAGGGACACATACAACATTTCCTCCACAAAACGTCCAACTAGTAGATAGTTTCTGGAAGTTTTTTTTAGTCATGAAAAACAACGGCAAAGAAATTTACAAAATAGTGTTTTGCACATGCAAAGTTTTTTTAGATCTATTGTTGCTGTTTTTTACCGTTCTCGTTGTCTTCACCGTTTCTTTTGCATTATAAGAGTTTATAATTTGTTTGAGTAAACTACAAATATTAAAGAAAGCTTCGCTTTTAGTCCTGGTTAAATCTATATATTAATAATAATGATGATGATGATGAAGATGATGATGACGATGACGATGGCGATGGCGATAATGCATTGTTGCCTATTACCTTCCGTACCTTATCGCTGTTTCTTAACGTACGGCATAACATTGTTTCATTTGCAGGTTGTGGAAGAGTCTTAACTGAGTTGTTTGGAAACTTGCAAGTGCGTAGTTCCTCATACTATAGTTCTATTACTCTGCGATGCAACTGGGAGATTCAAAATGCTGGAATAAACCAAGCTGTTGCTCTTGTGTCATTGCCGGAACTGTATCTGTCTTATTACAGGTTAGTGTGCTATGTTTATGGATACTTAAAGGGACACAGTCAGCTGAAGCACTTGCGCATTACATGCTATTTCGTAGCTGATTTGCCTGTCACAAGACACTCGCGTCAAACAGAAAGTGAGAAGCGTATCCGGAATACTCAAAACAAACCTTGTAGAGTTGAACTAGTTACAAACCGAAATCGTAATTATAGACCCTAAGCCATATCAGAGCACTCATTTTTTATATACCGTTGAGAATTCACCGATGGATTTGTCCAGGGAAAGCAAAACATCGGCGAATACTTCTGAATTCCATCATCAGTAGAGGTGAATGACACGAAGTCTGCCTGAATCATTGTCGAAGGTTCAAGGTCGAGAGAGCTTGATTTTGCAAACATATGTAACCCTTTTCATCGATTTTCCAAACATATAATAGCGCTAAAAGCGAGGCTCCCATTAATAAATTCATAATTTAAATCAAACAATAAACTTGTATTCCACAATTCAGTTAATTTTAGAGCACAATTATGTCACTTTTGAGGGAAAGGCTAACTGATTTTGGACATGTTAGAGAAAAGTAATTTGCAAACAGCCCAAGAGTGAACCAAATCTTACGTCGAGTTGTTAGCCTCATATGTACACCCAAAAACTGGTAATCATCTTCGATCACATTTAAGAGCCATAATGGCTCTTAATCACCGTAGATTAATTAGGCCTGGAAAAAAAAATCAGGCCGAATTTTTTGCGTTGGACAAGTTTACTTTGCAAAATCTTGCCAACAAATCTTGGTGCGTGTAAACCAACCTTTTATGCCATTCATACATCACATCTGAGGTGAAACAGTACTATGAGGCACTGTTTTTATCATGAAGACCTCGCAAAGAAAGCAGTATTTCACAATTTTGCAATACTAATTGCACTCATTCAGTATTAAGGACGATGGAAGTTCGCGTGGGCTTTTAGCTAAACCGTTAAAGCAAATTCCAAAATCACCTATACGGCCATCCGCTTCTCACTTTTGTAGTGCGAGCTGTGGCGAGTGTTTAAATGAACATTAACAGAGTTAAGCTCCAACATAATAAAGAATTTATTAAGTTTATTTTTTTATTTTATTTTAAAATGGTTTAATTCGCGGCATTTTGAGTACTCCTGCAAACGATATTCACTGAACGACTAAAAACAATAGGCACAGCGATTAAAATTACAAGAGAGACCACTAACAATCAAAAAAAGAAATATAATTAGGTGAAACATATACAGAGACAACAATTTTCATTCAGGGAGACAAGTATTAAAGTGCCTCTAAAAATCCTGAGTCTTCAAGCTTAAAGCGTAAGTTTATGTTTTAAGCCGATCTCCATAATTCCTCATATGATACGAAAGCCGAATTCAATAACTGTTTTATTATTCATTCAAAATAATTCCTGGTTTAAGAACATGGCTAAAATATGCTTACTTCCATCGATCCATCGATCTTAAGTTCATCTTCGATAGTGCAGGTTTAGGGTTTTTCAGCTCTGCAAATATTCTCCAAACAGCAGATGTCGCCCTTCTAGTTGTCTACTTGCCGTTCTTGCCATGTTTTTAGCTATTTTTCGCCTAGTTCTTACTCTTGAAACGAGTGAAATGTCCGCCATTTTTCAAGTTCACAACCAAAACAACTCATCCTCGTCCCCAGGTCTTCTCGGTTAACGGTGCATTAACCTGCAAGAATGCTGCATTTTTTACGTAATTTGCTCACTAAACCCAAAATGGTGAATTAAACGTCCGCTTTTAGCCAATCAGAATCGGGAAAATATTTTGAATGAATAATAATAATATTAAAAATAATAATAATTATCATTATTATTACTATTATTATTATTATTATTATTATTATTATTTCTTTTGATCTTCTTTTTCATTTATTAAGCATTTATAAAATGTATCCTTCACTTTTAAACAGAGATATTTTGCTCTTTTCACAGCGAGTACTTTGAGATTATCGATGGCAACGGTATCACGGTCCTCAGTAGCAACTCTTCTGTCACGCAAAAACCTTTCAAAGAAGTTTCTTTCGGGAATTATGGAATCATCACTGTCCAGACCAACCTAAGGCAGAGCTACAGTAACTTCACGTTTAAATTTGGAATTTTAAAACAAGGGCTCCAATTCGGTGAGCTTGTTTCACAGTTAGATTCATTATTTGCTAGCCTGCTAAAACATCTGTTTCTCCTCGCTCTTCGCCGCTGGGGACGTTTCGCGAGGAGGAACGTCTGCGACTCTGCGACAGAAATTCCATACTGATGACGTAAAATCTGTCCGGAATCCGGTCAGAAGCGCTGATTGGTCGACGGAGTAGTTACATTGTTTTAGCTATTGTTTACGAATGACAGACAAAAGACAAAAGGCCACAAAGGTAAAATGTAAACGCGAAGAATCTCTAACAAAACAGTCAATATTTGTGGAATATAGTCTTCTCTAGAAGAAGCATTTGAGTCTTGCTGGAGCTCGTTGGTAGATGAACACAACAGTTCACCAAAATCGACCAGAAGACACGCAAAATTGGACAAATTTATATTTGGAACGCCATGACTACCGGATTTATTACCTAAACATTGATTTGCGTCATCAGTATGGAATTTCGGTCGCTGAGTCACAGACGTTCCTCCTCGCGAAACGTCCCCAGCGGCCAAGAGGGGGGAGAAATGGATGTTTTTCGCAGGCTAATTATTTGCTAATTATTTTCATTTTTTGGCGGGGAAAACACACATCTCTATATTTCCTTGTCTGCTGCGCCAAAATAATATGATGACCCTGCCAATGCTTGGTGGCTGTACAGATTAGCATATCCACGCGGAGCTGGAAACTAATGAAGATTTTAGCATGAGGAAATGCAAACTGATTCCTAGTTGTATAAATTGCGGTTTACTTTTTTTTTGGTGAACGTCGTGTTGACATTTTTTCTTGTCAACACGACATCGAAAAATTTCATTTATTTTATTCTGGTGTCCTGACTTTGCTCTTTTCATGCTTAGCTTCACCACTGGCTTACTGGAGTGTATCCATTTACTACACTAATTCAACAAGCATTCGATTTACCTGGCAAAACCTGCAAATACTCGTTAGTCAGCAAATTAGTCATTACTTTATAGACGTCAAAAACTCCTATGGAAGTAGTGTAAACAGTTACATCGTCCCAGGAAATACGACTTCCCATGTGTTATCTAGACTGTCGCCCGATACAGAGTATCGTTTACGTGTCATCGGCGTAAATTTTAGAGGGAATGCCTACAATAGTACAGAGAGAAGAGCATGGACAGATGAAGCAGGTATGTGTAGAAAAGTACTTGGACAAACCTGTAACATCTAGAGCCTTAGACTCTTAGATTAGGGGGGCGGCGGTGTCCAAACAAAATTTTCTAGTGCGTGAAGTATTTAGTTGTATTTTACGCCAGTGTATATTTGAACAGAATCGCAGGAAGGCTTGTGTTTTGACTCGGGCGGCTCAAATTCGGTGTCAAGCACGACACTCAAGTGGATACAGGAAACTACGCAAAATACAGTAAAAAGGAAAGAGGATAAGAGAGAACATCTCACCAAGTGGTGTAAATAGGCTGAATAGGACTGATAAAATACAAGCAAGTCTTGAATTTGCCCATTCATTGCATTTTTTTGTAAATGTAGTCATACTTCTTTACATTTCCTTACCGCAGGCGGGGGGGGGGGGGGGGGGGGGGGTTTACTGCACGACTTAACCTTCAGGTAAGTTGGCCAAGATTTGAAAAGGTAAGTGAACTGGAATAATGGCAATAAACTCCCTTGCTTGAGGCATTGACGGGTAGCGGAAAATATTTCTTCCGATCACAGTACTAGACCCTTTAGAGTCAACTTTTGTTTATCAAGTTTTTTGTTGTTGCTGTTGGGGTTTTTGTCCTGTTATTGTTGGTGCTGTAGCATAAATTAAAGCCTCGACAATTCCTCGATCCGCTCTGACAAAGACTTAGCAATCGCAATAAGCAACTGAACAATTTTGAAGGTGGCCAAATTATTATAACTCTGTACCTACACTATGTAGCCTAATTCAAACAAGATGGTTAATCGCAAAATAACATATAATTTGTTTGTTTTTTTTTAGTTCCTAGCAGCGCGCCGTCAAATATCCGACTTTCAAACTTACAGTTTACTAAAATAAAAGTACAGTGGAATCCACTCTCCCAGCAGTACGCTAATGGACGCCTCCTTGGATATAGAGTCTACTTTAGGGAATACAAATGGAAATACTCCTATAATTATCACTCAGATTATGCAAAAAGTGTTAACACTAGCAGTGCTAATGTTACTATGGTGATTTTGAGGGATCTGAGACAGGCGTCACGTTACGAAATAGCAGTGTCAGCTTTTACTTCTAAAGGCAAAGGACCACGCTCGTCTTGGTATTCAATAGCCACAGGTAATACATTATTTTGTTTGTAGCGGATACAGATTCTTATGTCAGTCTTCTTTTTAGAGGGAATCATAATTTGGGCAACTCAAAATCATTTTTAAATTAATGGTTCTTAATTCTTAAAAGTACTGGATTGATTAAATCACCATCAAATCATTCATAAATAAATGGTATATGTCTCACCACAGCAATTTACGAGCAGCCTACTCAAATTTTTGCAGTACACTCAAACATCTTTTCAGTAATTGTGCTCAAATTATGAGTGATTCCTCCAAAAATGTTTTACAATTTGTATAGGATTGAATGGAGCCCAAATCAATTGTGGAATTGGGCACATTTTTGGCATCTTACTGATGAACAGTTACGACTTACAGATATTTCGAGCAACAGAAATTTGCCGTCTGCCCTCTTTGAAGGAATACAATGCCTGTGATAGTCCCATTTTGACACTTTTTACAACGAACGGTATTGAGGCGTTTAAATATTCCGTGCTAACCGTTTACTCGAAGCGAGGAAAAATGGTTCACTAGAAATTCTATTTTAACATAAGAATGAAGTGTAATCTCTACTGACATACACTTTCTCAACAAAGGCCCCCCTTCTTTTTGTTTGTCTGTTTGTTTCTGCCTTTAAGTAAACAATAACCTATGAGTTTTTCTATTCACAATCACCACCTTTCATCATTAGCCTCTTATTCCAGTCTTCTGGCTGAAAGTAAACTTTGAATGGTATAGTTTTAAGTTATCAACAAATAAAACAAAACAAAAAATGAATGGATTTCTGTGCAGGTCTTTATGATACTCGTTTTAGATATCTTTGAAAAAGAAATCTGCTTCGTTCCTCCAAAAAAAATATAATAATAATAATAATAATAATAATAATACTGATAATAATAATGATAATAATAATGATGATGATAATGTTGTTGATGGTGATGATAATGTTGTTGATGGTGATGATGATGATGATGATGATGATGATGATGATGATGATGATGATGATGATGATGATGATGATGATGATGGTTATGATAATGATAATAAGGCGGTGAAAGGGGCCCTGCAGATTTTTCCTTGTATGGCCGACCAGTCCTGCCAATAATATTCCGAACATCTATTTAACTTCTTGTCTGGTTATTCCGTAGGTTGCGGAGGAAGTATAAACCAGTCATTTGGCCAGCTACAATTTGGCCGGAAAGGTTTAATTAATAACGGTTATCTGCTGTGCACCTGGCATATTGGAAATGTAGGAATCAAGCAAGCAGTCGCACTTATGTCAATACAAGAACTCTACCTGTCATATTACTAGTGAGTTAAATGAAACAATGTCTTCCATGGGGAAATAAGATTTAAGTTTTGTCCTTTTTTTGTTTGACGCCTAACAGTTGTTTCGCAAAATTTAGAACTTGTAGAGTATAATATCAATGGCAAGGGATATGTATTACGTCTGTATGGTGCAAATGTGTTGAATGTTGAATGGATGGACAAACGGGTGGACGGATGGACGGAGGGATGATTTGGATAATAAAATGGCTGCTTGCTAGATTGGAAAGGTGTTGGGCTGAAACGACAGCGAGAGTAGATGAGGGTAAGGATGGATAGTTGTTGAGTGCGTGGTCGGTGGTTGGATGGACATATGTATGGGGAAAAAGTTGATTGGACCTAGAGATGGGAGGAAGGAAAGAGGTAATGAAATATTAAACGTGACGGGAAAAGACAGAAGGGGCGAGGGAGGAATGGACGAAGGAAGGAAGGGAGGAGAGAGAGGGGGTTGGAGGAAGAAAAAAATGACTGGTTGCTTCAGGAGAATAAACCTAGGCCAAGGAGAGCTAAGTTACAACTATCGCTTAAAGCCAATATTTTTTTCTCTTTGTTTTACAGTGAATACGTTAAAATAATCGATGGGAGCGGTACGACTGTGTTTACTCGCTACTCAATGACTTCTCAAAAACCTTTCGCGGAAATTTCTTTTGGAAACTCTGAGAATATCACCGTTCAAATCTATCAAGATAGAAGTAACAGTAATGTCAGGCTTCAATTCGGAATTCTACAGCAGGGATTGCAATCGGGTTAGTTTCATCCTTATAGTGTACTTGACTTTAATATTGCGAACTTTTGTATTTTGCATCTTATACAACTACCTACATAGCGGTGTTACCCAAAGAAAGTGCAAATCTTTTGGCGGTTCACAGTGTTTTGTTTGTAAAGTCATTCCATTGAAAAAGACTCACACTCCCCGACAATTTCTTAATTTGTAAAACAAAACAAAAAATCCGAAGAGTAACATGGAATTGTTTTATCACAGCAAAAAAATAAATAATATAATAATAAATGAATGATGAGTTTTCGAGGATATTAAGGACGGTGCCCACTAATGGGAAGTATTTTTTCCCAGATAATGACTATGTGAGACAAGTAGATCATATCGGGGCTATTGAAATCCAAAAAGAAAACTGGGGGTAACCACGTATTTTTCAGAGATAAGTGCGCTTCAATATGGAGAAAAACGCTGAATGGGCAATTTTAGGAAAAATAATAAAAAGTTATTTTTTCCCCAAATTTCAGAGTGTACGCGTGAACTGGCACAAATGCAATGATAATTTAACAAAGTTTCAAAATAAGCAACAAATGATAACATAACAACTGCTCTTTATACATCTTTGTTTGAAATATCAGCACAAGTGGGAAGTTATCAGTAGTCACCCCTCTCCAAGCGTTTGCCTCAAAAATAGTGTAAACGACATTTTCCCCGAACCAAAAATTGATCGTTTGCTGAGTAGGCGTATTAATTTTCTTTGGTAAGATAAGAAGTAGGGGTTACCACGCGTTTTTAGAAGTTAAATTGGTTGGTTTCGACCTTAACTTAATCGCTTTGGGGGTTATTTACAATTTTCCCCATCCACTCCCCGGTCAGTTTCACTATTGCTTCACTCAACGCGGAGTACTCTGGGATATCCACAATGGCTAACAGTCAGAGAAAACAACAACACACGGAGGAGAGCAAAAACAGAAAGTGAAGTGGGACATTTCATGGACTCTAAGGAAAACAAATTATACTATTTCATTCAACTGGAGCTTCTCCGTCTCAAACATTTAGCAAAACTTTCTGGAGAAGAGTAGTCTCCAAGGTATTAGAGATTACTTGCGAGCTTAAGATCCACGGCTGGTGCTGTAAACAAACTACTCTACTGTAGTGGAAAATAGTCGACAGGGACTCTAAGACAGGTTATACTCCTTCAATCGTTTGCTTACCCGTACATGTCCTCAAGATTTTTTGAACTGTAGGTGTAATATGAATTGCAAACCTTCTATCGTTTTTTTTTTTTTTATCATTTTACCGGGTACCTCTATCGAATATGTTATTAAACTTGCATACATTCAATGAGTTTATCTGTGCTTATCTGTGCTTATCTGTACTTTGCGCTATCTCTTTCGGGTTTTGCCACAAGTGTCATATGACATAAATGATTTGCATAGACTCAAAATGTCCAGATTAGGTGTGGTGTGAAATTGAACCTTAAGAATTACTATCTACAAGACAAGCTGCCAATGAGTCAATAATTTCAATGCTTAGTAGTGCCAAAATACTTAAATATTAATGATAATAGTAAAAAGCATAACAATCTTTTTACCATTTTTTCCACTAAGAAAGCGTTTCCTTTGCGGTTCGCAACTATTTGTGAAGCAGCGATCTCAGCAATCCAAGCAATCTTGTAAAAGTTTTTTTCTTGTTTGTTCAACAAATAAAAGCCTCGGACTCTCAATAAAAGGGCCATCTGTATGTACTCTAACGCTTTAAATCTATCTTCCGATGAATAATTACATAAAATCTTAGAAAATTAAAGAAATATTCGGGAAAGTGTTTATAGCCGATTAGCCGATAAAACGCGAAGGACGCGAGTGAAAGGTAAGCTTGCAGTTTCTCGATTAAGCTGAGGACTTAGAATTATTTTCGTTCTGATTTACTGATCCTTGCCTATTAAGGGATTTTTTAATACCCAAGCTCTAAGCGTAACATCTTGAAGTAGCAACTTTTGATGTTTTAGAATTGACTTTTGTTTGACTATAAAATGTTCGGTCAGATCGATCATATGTAGAAATAGCAACATGCGCATACTTCTTCGGTTTTCAAAGAACTGACAAGGTAAATGGAAATTATTTTTCATCGTTGAAAAACGATGCATCTTTTCCACAAGAAATAACTAGAACCTCTCAGAATTAGAGGAGACAAAACCAGTCCGCGTGTCCTGCTTGGTGCGCATTTCTTTCGCGTCGCGCGCGACTACCTTAGCGGGCACCATCCTTAAGGATCTTTGTTCTTGCTCATGTATACTCCTGTAAAAATTCATTGTGGTCCTGGATCTCAGTTTTTCCCCTTTGGTTACGTATGTCAATTTTCCATATTTATCCATACATCCATACATATTTTCTAAACTGACATTTTTTTCTCTACAAAAATGACCAAAGCATAAATTAGAGCAACTGGCAAAAAAGGGTCTAGATGCTTGCTTTCAAACGAAGTCCATGTAGCTTTTACAACAGTAGAACTGGAGTGGTTTTAACGTTAACTAGTTTACCACAACAACAACAACAATACACAAAAATGTCTAATAATCACCCTAGAAAGCACTCCACGTGGATTGCACTAATATATCAATTCTAAACTCAGCTGAAATATTCTAAACAGATTACACAAAGTTCGTTTGAAAGGGGTTCCTATTTTTAGACGAGAATGATGCAGTAAGCCTTTCTTTCTCAATATTCGGCTACCTGCAGTCCTGCACAAACAGATTTGGCTGGTGCCCATCAGAATCTAAGCGTTTCTCCTGACTGTGAAATTTAGTGTTCTCGAACTCTACCATCGCTCTAACCTTCTTTAAGATCATCAAGTAATTAACTTTCTTGCTTCCTCTTTAGCCCAGCTAGTGTCTAATTGGAGTGTGTCTATTGATAATAAGACAGCAAACAGTATGCAAGTTTCTTGGCAAGATCTAGCAACCTTGCTGGACCAAAGCATTCTTCACTATATAACCGTCATAAAAAGTAGCAATGGAAGCATCGTGAATGGAAATATCCTGCACAAAAACACCACATCAAACGTTTTCTATGGGCTGTCACCGTATATGGAATATCGACTCACTGTTCTGTGTGTAAATGATAACTGGAAGGTTTACAAGAGTTCAGAGGTTACAGAGTTCACTGAGGAGTCGGGTGTGTTTATAACATTACCAGCGCAATTATGTTATTGGTTGCGTTGCCTGCGAAAGCCCAGTATCTAACCTATTCATGATAGACCGTTTCCGAGTGACATCAAGCTTCTGTTTCAACGCGAGGCTAAGTGTGAAGCCATTGATATGAAATGATTTTTTATTGTCATGCATACATAAAAAGTCATTTTCAGTCGCATTTAGAAAGTAGGAGTGTTTGGAACTCGGAAATGGCCCATTAATCCTTGACATCAATGCCACGTAGGAAATGTCAATCAAGGTATTTTAAGCGTTAAATGCACGCCAGAAGGTTGCTTATGATTTTCTAGGATTAACTATGTTCCCCTCTCCATGCACTTTTTCGGGAAGCGTCAAATTATCGAGCGCGAAAATTTAATCGGAAGTTGGCAAAATGGCTTTGCAAAGTATTATTGAACCTACTCTAGCGCTATTCAGACCTGTTTTGCTGGGTGGTGGCACCCCCAGTATGAGGTTAAAGCACCTGAACACGTAGAAAACGATTGGAAGTCTTTGGCTCCATCCAAGGTGGTTTCAGCCTATCGTTGCATAGCTCTCGTGAAAATGGACTTTATAATTTTTAATCGACTCAAAAAAATAGGTTTGGTCGTACATGTAGATACTAAAAAGCTGATAAAATTGCTTGCATCGATTCTTGTAATAATGATAGCTGTCAGCGTTCTTCTATCGTTATCATTGGCATTTTTATTACTATTATTAAATTATTATTATTATTATTATTATTATTGCTTAGTTGCGGTGATAGGGCGCCAAAGCAAATCCTCTAATGAGAAGTCTTAAAATGCAAATGTACCCCTGTCTAACAGCTTCACACGTTTTATTTCTCTCTAGTTCCTGGTCGTGGACCTAACAATATAGCGTTCTCTGAAGTAACAACAACGCAGTTCAAGGTTACTTGGAATCCTCTTCCTCAGAGGTTTCACAATGGACGATTGTTGGGCTATAGAGTTTACTTCAGGAAGAGCGCCTATTATCCAAATCCATTTAATATAAGCAGTGTAGTCACTAACAGTCCTAACATGACATGGGAAGTTATAACAGGACTTGGACCAGCTCAGCGCTATGATGTTTCTGTGGCGGCGTATACATTGAAAGGAGAAGGGCCCCGTTCTGCTCTTCACTACATTACCACAGGTAAAGTTAATCTCAATTAAATTAGATAATTTTATTTAAAGTATGATGATGATGATGATGATAGTAATAATAATAATACTAATAATAATAATAATAATAATAATAATAATAATAATAATAATAATAATAAAAGTGCTCAGTGGTACACGTGAAGAGGGGAGCCCAAGTGCTAGACGAGTCTGGTATGAGGATGGATGAGACAACTACCATCACGGCTCTTGGGGAAGGAAAACACTACAAATTCCTGGGGGTGCTAGAGAACGTTCAACAGGATGAACGGCTGGCCCTAGCCCGCGCGGCTAAAGAGTATCTACGCAGGATATCTATTATATGGTCCAGCCCCCTGTCTGATTGTAACCGTGTGCAGGCATCTAATCAGTATGCACTCCCGGTCCTGCGGTACCTAATGTTGGACACAGCATTGGCCTCTATCAGAGTTAAGAGATGTGGACAGAGCAGCTCGGAAGATCATAGTTGAGAACGGTGGCAAGCACCCAGCTAGCCTGACTTCTTTGTTATATCTACCGAGGGAGAAAGGGGGTAGAGGCCTGCGATCAGTCGAACACGAGTACAAGATCACTAAAATCAAATCGCTACTGAAACTGTATCAGAACCCGGACCCGACTGTGGAAGCAGTTAGAGAATTTGAAGAACACGCCATGGCATCAGGCCACCAGTCGCTCGTAAAGGAAGCAGCTAAGTACGCTGAAGAACTCAACATCACCCTTCAGCTTGATACCCTAAATCCCGTGTGTGTTACAACAGATGGAAAGGTGGTAACTGCAGCAAGAGCTGGGAATCTGTTAAAGCAATCTCAAGAGAAGCAGTTCTTGGAGAGCGCTAAAGACAAAAAGTGGCAAGGAAAGTTATTCCGTATCAGATGGGAAGATGAGAGCCTAAGCATAGCCAGCTGCTTTGCATGGTTAAAAGGTTGGGCTACATGCCCTACACATACCATCGCGGGCATGTATGAACTGTATGAGCAGTTGTTACCTACGAAGCTCTACACAAAGGAGAAGACGCAAACCTCCACCGACGGCGAAGTTCTATGCAGGTTATGTGGGAAGGTAGCTGAGAGCGTTGCACATGTACTGGCTGGATGTTCCTCCCTGGCACAAACCAAGTACCTATACAGGCATAATGCAGCTTTGAAGATTCTGTTTTTTGAGCTCCTGCGAGAGCATGGGTTAATGGAAGAGGTTCCACCGTGGTACTCACCGGTGATGCCAAACCAGCCTACCAGAACACCACGAGTGAGGCGTTTTGGGATATTCCCATCTATGCAGAGCACAACGAAGTTAGAGCAAATCGGATCGACGCGCGACTTGTCAACCACGAGAGGAAAGAAGTCTGCGCAATTGAAATGAGCTGCCCATGGATTGAGAGTAGAGCTAAGAAAGATGAGGAAAAGACACTCAAGTATGGGCCCATGATGTGGGAGCTGAAGCAGAGATACAATGGTTACAGGGTTGAACAGTACAACGTAATAATTGACGTACTGGGGGGTTACTCTAAACACCTAGAGAAGTCGGTGAGGAAGCTACTTGGAGCGAGAGCACGAAGCGTACTTCAGCGAATGCAGAAGTCGGTCATCTCAAACACTTTAAACATTGCCAGAACATTTAAGATAAATACTTAGTTAGGGCGCTATGGACTTCAGTTTTTAGGTTTTTGTTTTTTCTCTAGAAATCTAGAAACACAAGCTTGCTGACGTTTTTATTTAGATTTTTTAGAACATTAGAGTGTGATATTATTATAAATGAGTTTATTTGGAACCAAATAAAAATTTTTATGTCTCCCCTTCCAATTTCTTCAATGCATGGATTTTGGGGGGGTGGGGTCGATTGCGGCTTCAAAGGCTTAGAGGCTCTCGAATGTGAACTTTGAATTATCTTACAATGGTTTACGATCGCATGAGAATCACAAGACCAAAAGTAAAATCACTTTTGGGTAATAATCACGAGCTCCTATCGTAAGGCCACTCAAAGTAAATCTACTTAGCCTCGATCTCATTATCTCGCGGAGACCCTTTATAAGAGGGTGTAACCTTTTGTTAATCCTCTCGGTCTGAAAGCTGACATCAAGCCGAATCTTCGATAGCTGACCCGCTTATCCCTTGAACAAGCAGCTCTCCTTGGGAATTCACCACAACAAACGTTAAGTATATCTCATTTACTTCTTGTTTTCAACTGTTTGCTGTTATGGATAATACGGCCAACATTCTCATTCTTGGTCATTCATTTGTGAGGCGTTTACAGACATTCCTCACCGAACATCACGATAGGCGTGCCGCTCTCAACATGAACTTGCCTCACGAAAATATATCTTTTCTAGGCATTGGCGGTAGAACCGTCTCTAAAATGCTGTCATTTGATTTGGATAAAATTAAGGCTTTTCAGCCAAAGGTTATCATTTTAGAACTGGGAACTAATGATTTGTGTGTAGTGGGGCAGCGCCCCGAATCTGTTGGTTCAGATATTGAACATTTAGTTCAAGTCCTCCATGATCACTGTGGAGCAGAGTTTATAATGGTATGCCTAGTAATTTACCGGTCTGCTATTCCTCCACACGTTCCCGATTTCAGCCACAAAGTAGACCTTCTCAATAAATATCTCAAAGTGGTCCTCGAACCACTCCCTTATGCTGAAGCTTGGAGCCATAGAGGGCTTCAAAGTCCATCTATTGCCGTTTTATGCCGAGACGGCGTTCATTTGAACGCAGCGGGTAACTTTGCTCTTTATCGTAGCTATAGGGGAGCCATACTATTCGCCTTGAAGAAGTTAGCCACTTTTTCTGAGGCTCAGTGACAGATTCCAACTTGTCTATCCAGTCATGCATTCTACTTTCGTTGCAACCGTCCTTTATGGCGGACAGGAGAGCTTTATCTTTTGTTATAGGATATTGTATTTATTTTACGGACCGGTTCCTCTGTCCGGCGCTTTAGCATGTTCAATGCGGCGTCTCCAATTTGGAAATTGCCAAACATGCTGCCGATTTTTCTTTTATTGCCGGTTCCGTTTTTTCTCTCTCCAATTTGTAATTTGAGCAGAATGCTACTGGATTGGAAACCCCCCACCTCCCTTCCCACTCACTCTTTTACTATTTTATCTCCCATACCAACGCCTTAGGCTTATTTATTCAAGTTCCTTTGCTTGCGGTCTAGATTTGCTTGAAATTAAACCATATTCCACGATGATGACTAGAGGCAAGCGAAGTTCTACCGCAACAGCCTCCAGCGCACCAGTTAAACGCCCGAGGGCCATGGCCCGCAGTACATCTCGCCCCACCAAGTCCAAGAGGCCCAAGCAGACCTCTCGAGTACACTCGGTTCCTGCTCTCAACCCACCCCAAGTGCCGCACCCAAGCGAACTTTCCCGAGAGCCGGCGATCAGTGGGCCATCCTCAGTCTCAAGTCCCGCGGCCTCGAGTTCAGTTGTCTCTCAGAATATGGTTTCAAGCATCACGAGTGCTATTTCTTCGGCTGTAGTTGAAAGCCTGAAGTCCGCAGGAATAATCCCTCAAGAGCCAGTACAGACCTCCGACCCTGCTGCTGCTGTACAGGGGTCAGTAGCGCAGGTTGTTCAAGACCTAACTGGTGAGGGCCACACTTTAACTTCTACCTCCATTACTAGCGGGCCAGAGACTGACCACAGGCCCGATAAAATCCATACCTTAATTTCCGTTCCACTCTCGAGTAGAGTTCCGGACAAAATTCAATCTAAAATATGGGCCAACGAATATATCGATCTCGGAACTCTTCTATCGTCCTTGCCAGGCGATCCCAAATACAACTTCACGGTAAAATCATCTGGATCCAACCAGCCTGTGGTCAGTCTCGAACCCGTCCAAAACTCTAAGCGCATTACTAACATCGATCAATGGACTACCGCATTTCAGGTTTTTGTGGCCGTCTATACCATCCGATTTCCGGACAGCGCTCCCGGATTAATGAAATACAGTGCGACAGTGCGCGATCTGGCGGCAAAAAACGCTCATTGGCGTTATTATGATGAAAATTTTCGCTATTTACGTCAAAAATCTCTTTTCCCTTGGGACGAAGTGCATTGGGAATTGTGGTTGCAGGCGCACCACATGACCAAACTTTCACCCTCAAACAATCCGCCTAACTCGTTTAACCGGCAATCAAAGCAGCCCTTTCCGCGAGGATTCTGCTGGAAATTCCACCAAGGTGAAAGATGTTTTGGGTGTAATTTCAAACACGCCTGCTTTAAATGTGGAGGCGATCACCCTGCCACAAAATGCAAGTCGGGAAAACCAACAGTCGCCACCTCTCGCACTGTCGCATCCAGTCCAACTACCAACACCAGTCAAAGTAAATAGATTACATTTTTACCTAGATGGCTATCCAACTAAATTGAAAGACTATCTTTTAAATGGATTTCAACATGGGTTTTTATTGGCTTATGTAGGGCCCCACAAACCCTCCAGTTGCAAAAATCTTTTATCCGCTACTCAAAACCCTGTAGCCGTTTCCGATAAACTGTCAAAAGAATTAAGTCTAGGTCGGATTGCAGGGCCATTTTTAGAACGACCTTTTCCTTCATTACGCATTTCTCCGCTTGGTTTAATTCCTAAAAAGACGCCAGGAGAATTTCGCCTTATTCACCACCTATCTTTTCCTTACGGTGATTCTATTAACTCTTGTATTCCTAACGATGCCTCTACGGTTAAATATGCCTCGATTGACGATGCGGTTAGACTTATCAGGCGCACAGGCAGGGGCTGTGCCCTAGCTAAGACAGATGTCAAAAACGCTTTTCGTCTAATTCCAATAAATCCATGCGACTATGATTTGTTAGGTTTTTGTTGGGAGGACAGCTTCTATTTTGATAAATGCCTGCCGATGGGAGCCAGTTCCTCTTGCAAAATTTGGGAAAGCTTTTCAACCGCTCTCGAGTGGATTGCTAAGTCTAAGTTAGCTATCTCAGGTGTTTTACACCTTTTAGATGATTTCCTTCTCATAGACAAAACTTTCTCAGCTTGTGAACAAAATCTGTCTAGGTTTTTAGCGATGTGTGACGACTTGGGTGTCCCCATGGCGCCTGAAAAGACAATGGGTCCCAGTAGTGTTTTATGTTTCGCCGGAATAGAACTAGACACTGACAAAATGGAGGCTCGCCTCCCAGAAGAAAAGCTAAGAAAATGTGTTACTCTTATTTATGAATTTCTCAAGCGTAAAAAAGTCTCCCTTAAGGAGATGCAATCCCTTATTGGTCTTCTGAACTTCACTTGTTCAGTCGTTATACCCGGCAGGACCTTTCTTAGACGAATGATTAATTTGACAGTTGGGGTCAATCGCCCGACTCATTTAATTAGATTAACGAGTATAGTCAAGGACGATCTTAAGCTCTGGTTAGAATTTTTAACACAATTCAATGGCAAATCATTCTTCTTAGACTTTCAATGGCTTTCATCACCTCACTTGCATCTTTATACTGATGCTTCTGGCTCTCTAGGCTATGGAGCGGTGTTTCGTCAGAATTGGTTTTACGGTCCGTGGCCCCCATCCTGGACCTCTAAGAATATTATTGTGCTAGAAATGTTTCCTATTGTTATCAGTATAAAAATATGGGGTACTCAGCTGGCGAACAAATGCATAACCTTTCACACCGACAATCAAGCCTTGTCGGAAGTAATTAATAAAAAGACGACTAAAGATAGGGAGCTGTTGGTTCTTCTTCGTGCCTTGGTTCTATCATGTTTGCAGAACAATATCTTATTTAAAGCTGTACACCTCCCAGGCGTTCATAACACGAAAGCTGATGCTTTATCGCGTTTACAGGTGACCAAATTCAAGTCCCTGTCCAAGGACATGGCGCCAGAACCAACAGCTGTGCCTCCCCAACTGTTACCAGAGAACTGGCAGTTATAACAAAAACTCTTTTAGAGGCAAGCTTGAGTAACGCTTCTGTATCCGTTTATAAACGACCTTGGAAGTTATTTACAGATTGGTCGGCTTCTTATTTAGGTGATATGCCTATTAATTTGCCTCTTCAACCGGCCATACTGGCCCTTTTTATCGCGCATCTATACTCTAGGAGTTATTCTTCTTCGTCAGTAACCACTTACATTTCTGCTATTAGTTACGTTCATAAACTTGCTGGTGTCGCTGATCCTACTGAGACGCCACTTATTATACAAATTTTAAAGGGTTATCGGAAACTAACTCCCGTTAATGATGTCAGGTTACCTATTACTTTACCAGTATTACGGAACTTAATTAGAGCTTTCGAGCATTCCCTTTCATCACATTACCAGTCTCGTCTCATGTCTGCCATGTGTGCTTTGGCATTTTTCGCTTTTCTCCGCATTGGGGAGTTAACAGCCTCTCGAGGCAACACTACCAATATCATTAATCTTTCGCAACTAGACCGACTGGTTGATGCTCAAGGCCGAATTCAGGCACTGCAACTTACCTTGCATAACTACAAGCATAAGAATTCTGGGCCACCTTTTGTTATTTTTATCTATCCTGAAAGGTCATGCTGTCCAGTTCAGTTGATCTTAAACTTTTTAGCTGTGCGAGGGTCGGTATCCGGCCCTCTTTTTTGTTGGCCCGACGGAAGTCCGATTACTAGATCCTATTTTGTTGAGCGACTTAACGCAGCACTTACATTTTGTAACTTAGACACAAAGCTATATAAAGCGCACAGTTTTCGCATTGGCGCTGCCAGCTGGGCATCTGCCAAGGGGTTTTCAGACTCCCAAATTCGCTTGCTAGGTCGCTGGCAATCCAGCGCTTTTCTTCGTTATATTAGAACTCCGAGTTTAGGAACAACTTTAGATACTAGTACCTGAAAACACAAACAGGCGTTGTGTTTTCGTCCTCCTTTTCGCCAACAGCCTTCGGGTGGGGCTGGGCCGCTTAGGAGCGACCCGTGGCCTTTTTCTTCTGGCCCTCACCTTTGCTAGACCTATAAATTCGTAAACATTATTTCATATTTTAACATTGATAAGATGATTTTGCAGATTTGAATAAAACCGGCCATTAACTTGGCCATGTTTTTAATCCCAGACCATAGTCTCGGTTTTCTTTGTTTCCTAAGTTAGGCGTCTAGCAAACAAAGCTCGGCTGTTGGCAGTAAAGGGGGGTTTATTGTTAGTGTTTCAGTAAACCGGGGAGGAGACATAAATGAGTTTATTTGGAACCAAATAAAAATTTTTATGTCTCCCCTTCCAATTTCTTCAATGCATGGATTTTGGGGGGGTGGGGTCGATTGCGGCTTCAAAGGCTTAGAGGCTCTCGAATGTGAACTTTGAATTATCTTACAATGGTTTACGATCGCATGAGAATCACAAGACCAAAAGTAAAATCACTTTTGGGTAATAATCACGAGCTCCTATCGTAAGGCCACTCAAAGTAAATCTACTTAGCCTCGATCTCATTATCTCGCGGAGACCCTTTATAAGAGGGTGTAACCTTTTGTTAATCCTCTCGGTCTGAAAGCTGACATCAAGCCGAATCTTCGATAGCTGACCCGCTTATCCCTTGAACAAGCAATCGACCCGCCTCCTCCCCAATCTTCCACCTTTTTTACTTGCTTTAGGTATTTCTTGTAGTTTAGTTGCCTTTTTCTTCTGGCCCTCACCTTTGCTAGACCTATAAATTCGTAAACATTATTTCATATTTTAACATTGATAAGATGATTTTGCAGATTTGAATAAAACCGGCCATTAACTTGGCCATGTTTTTAATCCCAGACCATAGTCTCGGTTTTCTTTGTTTCCTAAGTTAGGCGTCTAGCAAACAAAGCTCGGCTGTTGGCAGTAAAGGGGGGTTTATTGTTAGTGTTTCAGTAAACCGGGGAGGAGACATAAATATGTTTTTAGTAGAGATAACGAAGGTTTTACAGAGTATCAGAATTTAATAATATTCTAAATTGGCTTTTTAAGTAGAGAGATTTATATCACTATGTATAAGCTTTTAGTAGAGATAGCGAAGGTTTTACAGAGTATTAGAATTTAATAATATTCTAAATTGGCTTTTTAAGTAGAGAGATTCATATCACTATGTATTTTAGGATTGTATTAGGTTTCGTATCGACCTTTTTTTACTTCTAAGTATAGCTTCTCAAGTGGTGTAGGTTACGCTTTGCGCCCTATACTACTCATAATGTGGACAGCATTCCAAAGTTTCATACTGCGACATAATAATAATAAGACTAACACGTGAAAAAATGACGATGGGTGAGTATGGGGGAAATTGGGCACGTCCCAATCGGAGGAATGAGGGGAGCGGGGGCTCTGCTCAGGGTATGTTTCTTGGGGTACCTCAAACAAGGCGATCCGATTTCACCATTGAACATCTTGAACAGAGTGTCTTTTTGGACCGGATACGTTTTGAACAGAGGATGAACTTTGACAGAGTGCGGTCTGCTTACATTGTACCTTTATCAACATTTTAGAATTACAACCCTGTAAGCCCCTATTACCACAGATAAATTTAACCTAAAGGAAAATAGATTGCTTTAAATTAAAGTTTTTATCATAAAAAAAACAACAACAAAATATGCAAAATAAACAAACACACACACACACACAAACGACGACGACGTGCCTTGGGGTTTTATTTTATTTTTTTTTTACCATCGATTAAGCTACAATGTAGGCAGACCGCAGTTTTCTTTTAAGAAGAGAAAAAAGAAGCAATTCATATAATAGCTTTTTTTTTCCCTAAGTTTTTAAAAAATACTTTCGTTTTAGATCAAGAAGAAGACTTTAAAAGTGTATCCTAAGTGCTTCTATTTAGCGTTCAAAGCGAACTACAAGCTGTTTTCTTACTATCTTCGTTGCAGCTTGCAGGGTGGTGGTCAATCAATCATCTGGCGATATAAGTGTGACACATTCCCTGTTCTGCCTCTGGTCAATCGGGAATGCCGGTATCCCCCAGGCAATTGGTCTGGTGCTAATTCAGGAGATAGACTTCAGTTATTGCAGGTATCCATTGTTATTGTTACTTTACTAAATCTGTTGCCATTAAATGCTACAATTAAACCCTTCTATTATGAGTTGGGTACCCGATTGATACAAGTATTAATCATGATTGATTTCTAGAGGGAAGGAGCCTCTTAACGCTGTGTAATATTGCAAAAGCCTTTTATGGCTTGTTGTAAGAACAGCTCTTTTGTTATTTTGCGGTAGCTTTTATTATCTGTGATGAATTGGAGCAAGCAGTAAGAAGTGCATTAAAACGTGGTATAAACGATCATAAATTAATTCCTTCGAGCGCCTGTCATCCTTCATATCTTGAAAAAAAAAAAAAAAAAAAAAAAGGAAAAGGAAAACATTCCCTTAACCGCTTGATACATATTCTCTCGTTATCACCACAGTGAATATTTCAAGATTTTTGACGGCAATGGGGTTCTGAAATTTCACCAAAGCGGCTGCTCATCCTCTGTTCGTGGATCATTGGTAGAGGTTCCGTTTTTTGCCTCAAACAACATAACAGCAAGTTTCAACATGCGTCGTTTCAGAAGTACTATCAAGGCTGATTACTTGATACTGGGGACAAGCGTTCATACAGGTGAACCCTTATATCGATCACTGGCATGTTAAAAAAACTTGTCAAATGTACTCTAGGGCCGAGTTGTTCAAAGCTACAATCCTGGCCAAAAGGTTTTGGGACACCTCCCCTTTTTCACTTGGTTTTGTATGGAATTTGCAGCAAACCTGCGATACACACTCATAAACACGGCCTTAACAAGTCCCCCCCCCCCCCCCACCCCCCCCAAACAAATTTGAGGTCCTTAAAAGTGTACAAGATATGTAAAAGGTGTTTGACTTGTAGCACCCAAAACTGTTCAGGGGGGGATGGGGGTCAACTTAAATTACATTCCCTCACCTAAAACACGAAGTGTCCCGAACGTTTTGACCAGGATTGTAGGTTAAGATAACCCAGGGTTAGTGCGAGATTTGAATTCAGGTTTGAAAGCTTAAAAAGCATTTCAACTTTAATTATTTTTGCCTACAAGTTGATGAATGAAAGCTCTAAAAATAACAGAGGAAATTATCCGAGAAAATGCTTTTGAACACAAGAAAAAGAAACCCGGGTTAAATTTAACCCCAGGTTAAGGGCTAATCGGCCTTCGAATAACTGGACCCAGGACTTACACCCACTTAGTTATTGCCTTTAAGCCCATAGTATTGTGAGCCTATTTCTTTTCAAAAGGAGAAAAGTCCGTCGGTCAATTCTGACTTTTGGTAAGGTCTCTGGTGTAATGGATAACTTTCTACCTTTTAAAACCAGGAAAAGGGAGTCCGGCATGCGATAATCATGCGTGTTTTGACCTCGTGGTATATTCTATTTATTTTATCTTCTTATTTCTTTTCAATTTGAAGCTTACTTGGCGCAAGCAGCTTTTGTAATTTAGAATGATTCTATCCCTAGTAATTGATATTTCATTTTTTCTATTTGTTCCTTGGTCTGAATAAGAACACTTACCTGTAGATGACTATCATTTATTAATTTATTCAAATATATTTTCCTGAGTGTGTATCTTTTCTTATATCTTTTCTTGCATTTAGCTCAAATGCCTCGTGGCTGGAATTTAACAGTGGAGAGCACCACCTATTCAAGCATATTGATTCGCTGGTCAAACCTTACCAACGTTCTCAACCGCAAACTTGGCCATTACGTTGTCTTTGTAAACAGAAGGGATAACAGTGTAACATTGCATCAGATCGTGGATGGGGATCAATTAACCACGGAAATCAACGGACTCACTCATTCAACAAATTATACAGTGGAAGTCGTTGGTATTGACACAATGGGGAAGCCATACAAAACTCCATCAGAAGCCACCATGACGGCAAATCCTAAGAGAGGTAACACCACTGTTTTTCTATCAATGCCGAGAAAAGTTTTAAAAGTTAAACTACTTTTAACTTTTTTTTAACTGCCAAAAGTTACCAACATGAATTTCCCATCAGAGTTTTATAAGAAAGAAAAAGTAATGATGATTGATAAAATGATGGCTAGAACGGCAATGCTTTGAACCTATATGAGATTCTCTTAACTAAAAGGCCCTTTGCAGCTAGCCATTCACGTGATACAAAACCGCCGTGTTGGAGAGCGATTAAAGTCGCACTGACACATGACAATTAAATAGTAATTTCCTTTATTTCATTCAAAGAAAAAAAAACGGGAAAACTCCATCAATCACTCTCCACAACCAATTCGCTGTTTTTCTCGTTGAACGAGCGTCCAACAGGCAAAGCAAGTTTAGGTCAGTGCTACTCGTCGTTTGTAAGTAAACCAACAAACAAAAATAACTGTCTTTATTCATTTATGCTGGGGCTGTTTACAGGCTGAAATTAAATTTCTTTTGTACTTAACAAGAAACCTTTACAGGTCATTAAATTACATAAATTAAAGGGCTTTAGAAAGAGGAGAAAGAGAAAAAAAAGGAACGAAAAGTAACAACCTTACGTGGTACACTCGCTTAATTATCGAGATAATTAATAAATTAGCTCATCTAATCTGAGCTATTTCGATTTTAGTTTCGAAATCAATATCTGTTAAATGATCTTGCACCCTTGGCTTTACAGAAAAGCTGTAGACTGTATCGACGAGAGAAAATAACGGAGAAACATCTCACTTACAAATATTTTTCTTGGACTTCAGATTTAAGACTAGTTGGAGGATTTGGAAGCTGGGAAGGAAGAGTTGAAGTATATTACAATAACATATGGGGAACTGTTTGTGATGACTTCTGGGATAAGTCTGATGCACGAGTCGTTTGTCGCCAGCTGGGATATTCTGGTGCGGTAAGTGCCCCAAGGAATGCCCGATTCGGCGCCGGAACTGGTCAAATTTGGTTGGATGATGTTGCCTGCTGGGGAAGTGAAAGTTTTTTATTCGATTGTGGGCACAACGGATGGGGTATCCATGACTGCAGTCACAGAAAAGATGCATCGGTGATATGCTCTGGAGGTATGTTGTACGTGACAATTAAGTCGTACTATGTGTGTTTCACTTTGTAAGGAAACAATGATGTTGCAGAGCATCCCGACTAAATGCTTTAGAAAACTGATGAGATAAATGCAAAATTGGACGAATTCTAATGATATAGAGGATACAATAGTAATATAGAGTTGAGGAAAAAGATGCTTTGAGATGCAACGTCTGAATCAACTAAATTCGACAGTTTCAAATTAAATACGGTTTTGCCGAATCTGTGACTGAAGGAGTCGAAAATTCGGTTTGAACCAATCATCCATATTGGATAACAAATTGTTCAACGGAATAGGATTATTTACAACAAACGGAGTCAAATTCGGCACTATGATACCGACATCTGAATCAACTGCCGTATTTGATTATTTTAGTCGACTAAAATAGGAGTTCGGCGCATAAAAAAATCCACGTTTGAACGGGGCCTAACATGACATACGTTTTAGCTTAGTCGTTTGCGGGCTCGTTTTTTAGATTTTTTTTTTCTTTTTATTAATCGGCTTGTGCCAGAACTTAAGAATCAGTTGTAATAGTTGATTTTACTTTCTCCTCGACATTATTTGTACATCACTGGACATGATTTGTTTATCAAAAGAGCAATCAATTTTCATCCACCATTTCAATAAAAGCAAATGGAATCACTTCTTTCTATAGCGAAAAACTTGGAACCGTGACTTCGTCGTATGAAAAGAAAGTAGAGAAAGCTAACCCTTTTTAATCAAATTATTCTAAGCTTTAAACTCGAAGCTTTATATAGTGTAAAATAATTATAATTTACTTTTACCGCGGTATTACTCGTAATAATAGAGAGAGGGTGAAATCGACAAATTAATGCGCGAAGGACTTATGATTCAGCGCCTCAGCAACTCTCGAAGGGTTGATCTACCTAATG
This sequence comes from Porites cylindrica, assembly GCA_964035525.1. Lineage (NCBI taxonomy): Eukaryota > Metazoa > Cnidaria > Anthozoa > Scleractinia > Poritidae > Porites > Porites cylindrica. The sequence goes on along the minus strand of OZ037782.1, from coordinate 29,179,729 downwards.
CAGGAAAAGTTTTTCTTACCTTGTTATGTCAGGGCAAATCAACTCGACTTTGCGTTATCTCAGTGAAAATGATGGGGGAGGTGTCCTGCCTGTAACTGACGACGTCATGGCACAGCTGAGAGATAAACACCCAAGTCCACAGGAAGACCGCTTGGGTTGTTTGCTTTACGGGTCAGTGGAGAACGTCCCAGACACAATTTACCAACAGATAAATGGGGAAATGGTACGGGACGCGGCCTTGCGGACAAATGCTTCTGGGGGTCCTTCAAGCGTTGATGCGAATGGGTTCCGGAGAATTCTTGCATCAAAATCATTCAACAAATCTGGGACAGGCCTGTGCGCATCAACAGCAGCAATGACAAAACGCTTAAGCACTGCATATATCGATCCTCTTAGTATTGAGGCAATTTTAGCTAATCGACTCATCCCCCTGGACAAAGAAGTGGGCGCTGTCCGGCCGTTCGGTGTCGAAGAAGTTATACGGAGGATAATGGGAAAGTGTGTTATGATCGTGACAAAGCCCGACGTCGTCGACGCAAGTGGCTCCCTTCAAGTTTTTGCAGGGTAGAAAAGCGGAAGTGAAGCTGCAATTCATGCAAAGCAAAGTATTCTCAAAGCAAGTGAATCGGCTGCTGTTCTGCCAATCGATGCATCAAACGCCTTTAACGGCCTGAACAGACCTGCAGCACTGCATAACACCCGAATACTGTGCCCGACCCTGGCTACCTACGTGATAAACACCTATAGACAAGCTGCGTGTCTCTTCATTACGGGCGGCAAAGAACTAATATCAGCAGAGGGCACCACACAGGGTGACCCTCTCGCCATGAGCCTTTACGCCATAAGTCTTCAAACACTTTTAAAGCGATTGCATGTCTCAAGCGCAGCAAAACAGTGCTGGTTTGCTGATGACGTAACCGGAAGTGGTTCTCTGCAAGACGTGAGAAAATGGTGAGATGAACTATCAGAGAGTGGTCCTGCGCTTGGCTACTTCCCTTATACGCAAGAAACGTTGGTTGATCATACAACCGCAATTTAAACAGGCTGCCATGGAGCTATTAAGATCCCCATAGACGGCCACAAGCATCTAGGCCCTTCTCTAGGATCAAGATCATCCTTTAAAGAATACGTTGGGGAAAAAGTAGGCGAAAAGGTCAATGAAGTTACTAAACTCGCGGCGTTTGCCATATCACAGCTGTCACTGTTGGACATATCTTAAGAACACTACCGGATACTGCAGAATTACTGGAGCCAATTGAGCGCGCAATTAATGAGGTTCTGATATCAGCTGTTACCGACCGTACAGTCACCAAGTAGAGCGCGACCACCCTTGTTTTTCTGTGCGCGCGGGAGGCCTTGGATTCACAGATCCTGTAGTGACCTCATCTTCTGAATACGAGGCTTCAGTCAAAGTCACTAATCCGCTCGTGAGGCAAATTGGTGAGCAAGAGCACCAGCCTCCAGATGCGTCAGAAATTTGAACACTGCAACTGAACTCACGAAAACAAAAGGACGACTCTCTAAGCGAGAGGCTGGAGCAGGTGAAGAACTCCCTACCGACAAGAACTAAGCGAACTGTCGAGTTAGCTACAGAGAAGGGATCATCACGTTGGTTAACCGTGATTACCCTCAAAGAGTTGGACTACAGTCTGAACAACAAAGAATTCATTCAAGTTACGGTTTGAGTGGGAAATAACAGACACGCTTACGATCTGCGCATGCGTTGATCAGTTCAGCGTGGATCACGCAATGGTATTTAGGCGAGGCAGGTTCATTATCCAGCGCCATAATGGACTGCGCGACTTGAAAGCAGAGATGCTTAGGATGGTGTGCAAAGGTGTGGAAGTGGGCCGGTCCTTCAGGAGGTCACTTTGGAGACACTAATTCATGGCGCTGACAAAGCTCCTGGTGCCCGTTTGTATATTCATGCTCGTGGCTTTTGGGAGAGACAGAGATCTGTATTCTTCGATGTCCGGGTGTGTCACCCTAATGCAGATTCTTACTGAGACTTGGATCCTTTGCGGATCTACAAGAAGCACGAGAGCGAGAAGAAGAGGCGGTATGTGGAAAGAGTAATTGTGATCGAACAGGAAACGTTCACTCTTCTAGTTTTCGCGACCACAGGCGGAATGGTGGATGAATGTGTTAAGTACCACAGCAGACTTGCGGAGCTGATCGCAAATAAGTGGAGATAAAGTTAAGTTACTCAAGCGCGATGTCCTAAAGTGTCTTTCGCTATCGCACGCTCTGCGATACTATGCTTGAGAGGCTCAAGATCCAGAAGACGACAGATAGACATTTTTGACTCAGATTCACAGATTGAAAACATTAGAGCCTGCTCGAATTTTTTTCTTTTTATTCATCCAGTTTTTTAAAGGAAATCTTAATAGATATTTTGTCATGCCCGCGGTTATAGTAAATGTAAATTTGTATTTGCAATGAACCCTTATGTTTTTAGTTTGAGAATTGCATATATGTATATGATAAGGAATTGTATTTTTTTTCATTTATATTTTTAATACTACTATAATAATAACAATAATTAATATTATTAAAGTAAATTATAATTGTCATAAAAATTATCCTGGAACCCTTTGAGGCAATTCTTTAAAAAGCTTCAGACGCCTTTTTGCCAAATCTGGCCGTTTTCACCTGATATCTACTTCTTGGAAAACTCCAAGATGGCGGCCAAAATGGCGACCATGTTTGGTGACATCACATGTGTCCAGCAGCGTCACCACCCATAAGGGATACGTCATCTTGTCCAGAACATCAAAGGCGAAAAAGACGGTTACGAAACATTTACCGCAAAGGAATTCGAATCCCGACCCTCAGGAGTGATTAGATCTGGAGATCAGCGTTCCTATCCACTAGACCACCTCCCCAATCACCAAGAATATGCATCTAAAAGAGTTATATATTTCTTCTCTATGTTGATTCACAGTTTTTCAAGAATGACTTTTTCGGTTTCCGTGTAGATTTAAGTCTTCAACTGATCGAAGTTAGACGTAAAGCTGACCAAAAAAAAACACACCAACAAATGGATACTCTTCCAGGCTTGGTCTATGCAAAGCCACTTGAGGAATTTATGAACTATACATCGTGCCGACTGAACGGTATCATTCTCTCCCTGCTTGTAAGGTGTCTCTTCGTAGGTCGGAGAATAACTTAACACAATTGTATTAGGTTAGGGGTACCAAACCCTTTGGTTTTTAGGGTTAGAAGTGCTGCTACATGACCTTTCTTCCCGGAATGAAGAAAAAACAATGTGGCCGCCAAATACGTCCTTTTGGCTTTTGAAGTTCACTTTATTAAGGTGGCTCGACTGGATTTTTTTGTGGGGGTATACCTCTCACTTTTGAGCATTAACTACGTTGGCATGAGTAAATATATCGGTAAAAGGTTACCACCACTGTATTATATAAAGATGAAAATTTCTTATGATCTGGGTTTTATTGCAATTGGAGTCGCCATGGCAACGTAATGACGCCATTGCGCTTTTTATTTATCTTTGCGTTTCTCTGTACCAGGAGTTTTTTTGAAGAAATCGCTTAAGGGAGTATGTACCTGCCATAATTGTCTCCATTATGGCAAAGCTTAAACAAATTCTATGAGAGCGTTTTCGAAATATTTTGACACACAGTTTTAACAATCATAAAAACAGTGAAATAGCATGCTATCCACACAATTTGCTAATATTTTAAGAAACTGATAAGCTTTGGAAACGCGGCCTCATCCAATAGTGGTTTGATTCCATTGAAAATTGCATACAGAAAAAGAGGGGAATTGCTCTGGGCATTCGCGAGTAAGAATAATTTTTTTTAACTTGCATTCAGCTGCGTTTGATACAGGTTTTGGACGTAATTTGGTCCATGCCTACAAATTTCGCATTTTTCAAAAAAACGCTCGATAAATTTTTTATAAATTCAATAATCTCGAGATAAATCGTCAATAAATAATCCATGCGACTTTTCCGCTCATGTTAATTACCGCCTTAAATTATAAATACCGGTCGTCAACTGGTTATTTTTAAATGCCCCACACAACCAAAACCCCAAATATGCTATTTGTTGTTAATTCGGTAATGAAATCTTTTCACGGCAACGAAAAAAAAACCTATTTTGGCAACAGTTACGTGACTGTTGACGTTATTACTCTAGATGTGACATGGCAATTGTTATTTTGTTATGACCTGTCATTTTTCTCTGTATAAAATTGTCAAAGCTATGAAGCTCTTTAGAAAGTTCCTCAAAGGATCTTTGGATAATTTTTATGATAATTATAATTTACATTTATAGTTATAATAATACATAGTATGCGGCTGCAGCAAGCTTGCCCAAAGAGATTATAAAAAGAGGCACGACACATTGACCAGGGTTTTCCATTGGCAACTTTGTAAAGTTTATGATCTCCCATATAGTAGCAAGTGGTACGAACACGGCCCTGCAGTGATAACTGAGAATAAAGAAGTGAAAATATTATGAGATCTTACAATACCAACTGAGCGTGAGATAACTCAATGGCAGCCTGACATAACTGCGCATGAGAAGAACAACAACAAATTCCTCACCATAGACATAGGTGTGGTACCTGGCGACAGCAACGTTGAAGGCAATGGAAAATAGAAAAAGATACATGAAAATATCAAGACTTAGCTTGGGAATAACTAGACGTTGGAGGGCGAAGACAAAAATAATAACAGTCGTTGTTGGAGCTCTGGGAGTTATACCGAAGAACTTATAGCGTTCGAATTGAGGAAATTGGAGTTCCAAAGAGTATCAGAACTTTGCAAGTCTGCACTTCGTGGAACGGCCACCATATTGAGAAACGTCCTTGAAGTCTAAGACTAAAAGTAGGAAATGTTTTTGTTTCCAGGGCAAAGAACACCTGTGCGAATTATAAATAATAATAATAATAATAATAATAATGATAATAATAACAATAATTGATAATAATAGTTTTATTGAACTTTGGAAACAAAAATATCTACATAATTTACAGAAATATTTGAAATACAGGGTGTAAGAATTAAGCACTATATAACATTATGAATTATATAAATCACAAAAATAGCAATCACTTTGTCAATAACGATTGCGCAAATACATTCCTTGCGGCTGAGATGCGGTCAATGACTCTTGCAGGCAGTCCACAGTTTTAAATTAAGTCATTACAAAAGAGAATTATCCGTGTCTGATTTTAAAATGAAACATGGTAAAAGGATAAAATCTCCTATTACTAAAATTCTTACTTCTTTAAAGAAAGATCCTTAAAAAAAAAAAGATTAATTCGGGCAGGCTCTGATATTATCGATCTGTAGGTCTGAGTCAACAAATAATAATAATAATAATAATAATAATAATAATAATAATAATAATGGAAACTTTATTTGTGTTTTTGAATGTCAATTGTAAATCTCGCTACGTATAGGCAATTTACAAATGCTGCTTGAGATTGGATTATTAAAAAGAAAAAATACAAAAACAAACACAAAACAAAAGCCAAAAAAAAAAAAAAATGAAAATTGCATAAAGTCTGGGCTATCCCAGTTCCTCGTTCTACAAGTGTTGCTCTAATGGCTATATTTATCATTTTCTTGATTATATAACGTTGCTGCTTTTAGTCGATGCCAATGCCATTCATCATGTCTAAGAACGTGGAGCATTCATCGGAGAAAACGCCAAGGGAACTCATAGAGAAATTTAAAAATCTCACAAATCTGTAATTTCTACTCATTTCGTTGATCAAGTTCAGATATTTTTCTTTCTTACGCACTGCATTGTTGTTAAGGTTAGACTCGAAACTAACTGTTAATTCTAGAACATATAAGCACCTGGACTGGATTAGGAGAAGAAGATCTGGACGTTAATTTTCACCAGTTATTATTGAGGGATTCAGAAAACCATTAACATCTGCATAGAGTGAAGAGTGAACATTAATTACAGGTTGAAGTGATTTGGCAATGAAGTTAAAGCGATCAAGGTACTGTTGACAACCAGCGACAACATGAAGGAGTGATTCGGGATTAAGACAAAAGGAGCAATCAGGACTTTGCAACCTGAAACTCTGTCCGGAAAAAAATTTTAAATGGCAAAAGGGAAAGGTCAAAGCACTAGGCGTGTGGCTCTCTACAGATCACCAGTTAACACTCTCTCTCAATTACAACGAGAAATTGGCAAAAATCCAAACTATCCTGGGATGCTGGAAATTTAGAAGACTTAGCTTGATAGGGAAAATAACAGTACTAAAAAGCCTTGTAGCATCCCAACTGGTCTATATACTCACACCTTTGCAAACGAATCACCAAGCAATAAAAGAGATCAACAAGCTTTTTTTCAATTTCTTATGGAACGGCAAAAAGGATAAAGTTAAACGCTCGATCATGATCAATGACTACCCTGAAGGAGGACTAAAAATGATTGATATTGCCTCTTTTAACAAATCACTCAAGGCTACGTGGATTTAAAAGTATCTTGATTCAGGAAACCGTGGCAAATAGAAAAACTTCTTTAATCTGGCGCTGGGAAAATACGGGGGAAGTCTTTTTTTTTTCGAATTAGGAAATCTTAACAGAAAGGATATTGATAAGCTAAAGATAGAAGACCCTTTTATCAAAGAAATTGTAGAAATTTGGTCTGACACTTTCTTCGAGAGGAAAATAGTATCAAAAGATCATTTTCTATCTCTACCTCTGTTACAAAATTCGTTAATAAGAATAAATAACGCACCAGTTTTCTGTAATAATTGGCTTAACAAGGGTACAACAAAAGTTAAACATCTAATGGACGAGAATTCTCTCAACTTTTTTTCCCTCGTCCATTTTCAGAACAGATATAACATTCGAGTAAAACCCTTAATGTTTTTCGGAGTCGTCTCAGCCGTGAAATCTTTACAACGACAAATCCCGAGAACACATTTCTCAAAGGCCACATTTCTTACCACATTTCTCAAAAGCCAAAAATCATCTAGAATTGCTTACAAGCAACTAATAGCAAACAAAAGTGAAAAACCCATATCTTGTATAGACAAATGGCATAAAGACATCCACTCTTCAACCGATAAAAATGCTGACTGGAGAAACGTTTTTCAAGCAGCAAACACTTGTACAACGAGTTCAAAACTAATTGATTTTAATTTCAGATTTTTACACAGACGTTTACCAACTAACAGCTATCTGCAAAAAATAGGAGTTAAAGAGGATGGAAAATGTACTTTTTGCCATGACGAGAAAGAGGATTTGACGCATCTATTTTGGAAATGCCAAAAAACCAAAAATTTTTGGGATAATTTCTCGATATGGCTTCAGTCATGCCAGATCCTCCAACCAGGCAGTTACCTAGACATGACTACCGCTTTGGCCTAACGCCAGACAGCTCTCCCTTTAAGCTCCATATAAACTTCTGTTGTCTTATAGCTAAGAACTTTATCTGGATATGCAGATCAAAAGAATGTTTCCTAATTCACAACAATTTCTTGTTTTATCTGAGACATATATACCAATTACAAAATAAGACACCGCGCAATACAAAAAAATGGAAACCTTTCTTTTCCTCGCTGGGTCTTGTCTCCTAACTCCAAAAACATAAATTAGTAATATGTGCACCTACCATGAGTATTTATATTACTTTCACCACAAAGAAAGAAAAAATAATGTAAAAATTAATTATAGATCATACCAAGTACAGTAATATATGGAATTAGCACTGCTGTAACGTATTTTAATATTTGTAAGTATCTTGCCATGTAAGTGTGTAAATTCGCTGTTTGTTGTTGTTGTTGTTTTTTATTACTTTGTTTATTCTGTGTAATTTTTGTTTCTTTTCTGTGTGTGTTTTACTTGCAATAAAAAATAAAAAATAAAAAAAAATCAGGACTTTGGGATAATCCCCATCTTGCCATATTCTTACGTGTAGGGAGTGCGTTGTTGATGTAGCGGATGGTAAAATTGTAAATGTTCTTGGGTAGATGAGACTAGGCCTCTGACCAAGTAGAATTTACAGATGACAATGAGTACTTGATAACATTTGAGAAGAAGAAGCCTTGAGATGTTAGGCGGTGTTGCAGTTTATCCTCTTGATTAGAACGGAAATCTTTAAGAACTTCCTTAGTGGATTTGTACACATCATATTGAATATTAGTGTGACAGCTTGTCGTTTTCCAGAGATCTTTCAAGGAATCATTTGGTGACTCTTTTAATGAATTTCGGAGAACTGTTTGGCACTGAGTAGATTTAATAGAGGGAGGACAAATATTAAGACCAAATTTATTGCGTTCTAAGAAAACATTGCTCAGTGTTCCAGATATCGGAATATCAAGCCATTTTCGAATATAGCCATTCACTACAGAGTCGAGATGTTCCGTTATCCAGGTTTTCGATATATTTGCTATAGTGAAATGCCAGGACAATTTAGATAGGACATAGCGGCTGTATAGAAGGAGTTTATAATAACAGTAATAATAATAATAATGACAATCATAATCATTATTATTATTATTTGTCAGTCATATTATGTTATGGACGCAGACCAACTTGTGTGTTCCTGATTGTAAGCCAACTGACATAAATCTGTGATAACGTTTTTAAGGTCTCGTTTAATCAGCTGTAACGTTTAATTAGCTATAACTGTGCAATATTATTTCTTACATAGTTTTCTCATGGCATAACATCGGCTCTATAGGTGTGCCAAAAGACTGAAACGTCGCGGGCCATGTTGTGGTATTAAAAAACAAAAAAACTTTGGGGCTTAAACGTTTTTTTGTTGTTGTTTATTCTTTATTCTTTTTCTTTTTTGGGATAAACGTGTTCTAGCTTTAATGTTTCCTTACTTTACATCTTTCAGCCGGTTCAACGTTACCACCAAGCACTAATTCACCCGAAAAAAATGAATCTAAAACGCCGACTGTAGATGGTTCATCGCTTACAACGCTTAAACCAAGTACTAACATAGTCCAAAAACAAACGCCATCGGAACAAGCGATGCGAGAATCAGTTATAATGAAGGTCAAACATATGGACATACGAAAGGTAATTTTTTATTATTATATAACAGATGTAAATAATGAATATCTCTTAATTTTTACTCATTCCCGATGCTTTATGTCATTGTTACTGTTTTTCAGTGGGACCAAAACATGGAATTCTCTTTCAAACGAGTGGTTGCAGCAGCGGCGAGGGAATATTGTGCTCATGTTCGGTGTTATCCAAACCAGTCAAGGTGAATATTTTGTTTATTTTTGTTTGTAGGATACAAATAATTCCCAAATTAATTACTGAAAACAATTGGATTTAAAATAATCCGATGTTTAACAGATTTAAAGCACCGAAATGTAAAACACTTTGGGGTATGAAGGGATCACTGACATTCTTATTACAAACATGTACAAATTTAGCTTGTTGGCGAGGAAGCGTTGATTTTTTTTTTAAACCGGCCCGGTGTGGTGAGCTCGAGCGCTGGGATGTATGACATGGCCCTCTCTTAGTGTTCTAAAATCGCAGCCTTCAGTTATCGGGAGACTTACTCGGCCGAAAAAATTTGAAAAATTACTGTCCTGAAATGAAAATCCATATAAAACTTTTACTCTCTAGTAATGGCGATGAAATACATTTTAAATGATTATACTGCCACAATTTATAGTTTTGTGTCGTAAGTAATGTAGAGCTTTTCACATAATGTCACGTCAGTCATGTTGGTAAAACAGCGGCCATGTTGGTGTTCCAACCAGCACTTAAGAAATTGAACATTTTCTCCCTTTAAATCCTTGCCGAAGTCTTTCGTAAGGTTCCTCATTCGTATTTCCGCTCTTTTAAAGCAAAGTTGTAATTTGACTTTTTTGGCCCACTTCACACGTATCCGAGTATTTTCGAATCTTAATTTTTTTCTTTCCGGATTCAAATAGAATTTGCCCGTCCAAACGCACCAGACATGTATCCGGATTCAGTCTGGGAGTATTGGTAACAGAACATACATCGAGGTTGCCATATTGAATACAGTATTCACAGCAAGAACCGGGGTCGCTTTTGTTACGTCACCGGATAAAAAGATATCCGGAATTACCGTCCACACGTATCCGGATACATAATGTGATTCACAACCTCCCACTGTAGAGAGCAAATTCAAACCTTGTGGATTTGTCAGCTGGATACACCGGATACGCGCGTGTGGACGATAGCCGTGTCCGGAAAGAAAACGTTGCGGATTTAAAAGTATCCGGATACGTGTGGACAGGGCTTATGTTATTGACGGCAATACATAGCGTTGTACAAAAACATTATAAAGATCACAAGTAAAATAACAAAACCTTATCCGTAATTATCATCATAATCATCGTTATTATAATCATCATCATCAATATAATCATCATTATCATCATCATCATCATCATCATCATCATCATCAACATCTCCATTTGCCAGTTTTTAACTTTTATTTTTTGATGAACTTGCCTAAATATATCCTTTTGTTTTTTCTATGCGGGTTGTTTTTTCTTATCATTACTTTTATACTTTTTTCCTTAGACAAAGGCGCTCGTCTGAAAACGTCAGATTTACGGTTGACATGGTTCACATTCTGCCTGGTTATCCCAAACAGTCAGACGAAACTGCCGTTGTAGTCCTATTGGCTTTTTACCTGAGTCTTCCACGAGGGATTTCGGAAAGCAGTATCGTCTCTGAGAGAGTATTACGTGATATCGTGATAAACCATAAAGAGAACATTCAAGAATCTATTGGAGGTGAAATCTTAAGTGTCAATCGTCTAACATCTGGCACAGAGCGAGTAAAAGGAAACGACGGAAAGTCAAAACGAACCAACGTTATTATCGGCGCTTCGGTAGGCGGTGGAGTACTCTTAATCATTATTGCTGCTGTTCTGATCGCATGCAAAAAGAGTAACAGGTAAATGTTTTTTTTTTTGTAGGTACAAAAAATAGCCTTCGCGCGGGAGTTTTTGTTTTTTCCAGTAATAATATACACGAAAAAATTACTCAATTCTGAGAAAGGAGTGCAGTTCTTCTGTAACACTAGTGCAAACTTGTAACACGAGTGCAAATTACAAATGGTTTCTGATTGGCTGAAAACACAAAAGAAACCACCAAGAACCAATCAGATTAGAGCTGTTTTAGCAACAGAATTCAAGAAAATGGCCATGGTGTTCAGCAGACGACGACGGGATTTAATTTTGTACGCAAAGCAACAACATAAAAGTTAAAAATATATATTCCAAAAACCCGAACACAGTAAAAAGTACGTTTTTCTGGCTAAATGTATTGAAAATGCGTTGCTAAGAGAAAAATAGAGGAAAATGAACCAGAGTAACTAAAAAACAAGCTACTTATAACAGACTACGCTAAAGTAATAAAAATAAAGAGCAAAAACGGTTGCAACCACATGCAAACCATGACAGCTACACTTTTCAGGCATTTAAATGAAGAAGGATACAAGTTTTCGATGATAACAACAGGGATTTCAAGTCACGTACGTTATTTGTTGGAGGAGAAAGGTGTCCGGTTGCTGTCTTTGAGTTATTTTGTGGAGTGAAGACCTCTATTAAAACACCCATGCGATGGTCTGTTTTTTTCTACCTCAGTAGCACTGAACGAAACCGAAAATTTAAAACATCTGGGCCCAGTTGTTCGAAGGCCGATTTGCGCTAAACCCGGGGTTAAATTTAACCCAGATTTTTCTTTCTTGTGTTAAAAAGCATTTTCTCGGATAATTTTCTCTGTTATTTTTAAAGCTTCCTATCATCAACTTGTAGACAAAAAGAATTAAAACAGAAATGCTTTTTAAGCTTTCAAACCAATGGGCGAAAAAAACATAACTAACATAATGAACGTATCCGTAGCTGGTACTAGCCTTAAAGAAAGTGAGAAGAACGTTTACGAATCATTGTGCAAGAAAAACAACAGTCAGGAAGGTTAACAAAGCAAAGATTGTAAGTTCAGAACATATCGCCAATGTCGCAGGCCTCAGAGGTATAAATTTCCTTAACTACTACGATGAAGCCGAAGAAGAAGAGCTACGACGACTCTTGCAGTAGGGCAAATCAAATAATGAAAACCCAAGCGCTGAGAGAAAGCAAATTTTATATTAATACTGGCAGTTTCCGACATCACAACAACTGTGGCTCCACTCACCCATCGATTGCAGCGTCTAAAGAGAACAAATTGCCTCCTTCATTTTCGGGGTTCTAAATCTAAAAAAATTCCCCATAAATCCAGCTATGATGTCGTCTCAGGAACAGACAATGATGAACAGCCGTTAAAAAACCTTAGCAAGTGTCTTTCATCTTTGGCTGCGCGAAGCGTTATTCTGGTTTCAAAACGGAAGTATACTTCTTGTAAATGCTTCTTGTAAACACCGAGCTCTCATAATTGAGGATGAATTTAAAAACACTTATTTTTGCTGATTATTGTAAACCAAGTTATCTTTAACCGGCTGGTGACCATATAAAATCAATTCTTGCACATTTCCAAGTCCTTAGCTTAAATGATTTTGAAAGCGTTTGTCTTGAAAAAGTTTGAATTTGACAAAGGTAGTAGTCTGTTTCATCCAATCAGTTGAATGAACTAAAAACGGGCAACTTCGTCCCCAGGGCTTCTCCCTCAAAAAATGGGTGGGGCGGGAAAAGACCCTGGCATTGGCTGGTGACCATCAGGCTTGCTGCACTGGCGTTGTGTCCCTTCGAATAAGCAAGCGATGATTGGCCGTCACATGTCTCCTCGTACACCCTAAAATCCTGGGTGTAATAAATTACGGCCATGTGAAAAGCTAAAATTATGTGTTACCTTACAGCGCGCAATCTTCGGCGACCTTTTATATCTCTCGATGATTAACGAAAAGTTTTACAAGGTTTCCTTTTTGTCACAGATACTGGATATGGTAATGTTTTGCTTTCCTCCGATTTCTATGAAGGGGATAGGGAGTAACATTTGTAAAACTCCTGTTTATAGCGGGGTATAAATGACAAACAAGCTATCGTACATGCATAAAGGTTGTAGTGGAAAAGTCCGCTTTCTCGCCTCTTCTGATATTTTATTTCATTTCTTGCGAAGTGGGCCGCCCTAAATAGCCTAGCTCTATTCAGCGTAACTCTCAGCCATATCATAGCGACACGCGTTGGTTTAGACTTATCCAGTATGACCCGTATTTTAAAAAAATTCATTGACCTTCGCGATCAAACGACTGGCAACAAAGAATGACTTAGGTCCATTTAAAATCGACAAAGCCGTAGTTGATTCCAATAGGCCATTTGCACTAAGAGGTCATGTGACATAGTTTTTATGAAAATGAAAGTTATATGATTTTGCCTTCGAAAAACGATTAGTGGATCATTTCATAAACAAAATAACAGAGATTTGGTTTTTCAAACCCGCATCATTTTCTTAAAATGGGTAAGTTCGTAGCTGGTCACGTGACCAAAATGTGATTTTTAAAATTATGAATACCTCTTTCTGAACACAGATTTTGCACTTAAACTTCAAGGAAAATGTTGAAAAGATGATTTGGTTACGTTTACAGGACATCTAAGCGTAGCTATCAAACGTTTGACAAGATATAAGCAAAATGTAGTTTTGGCCGCCATGTTGGAGGGCAAGAGTATGCCCTCCAACATGACGGCCAATACACATCAAACTACTTTGTTGAAAAATCAAAGTGCCATAGAATATCTCCCCTAAATGTGTTTCCTCTCAAATTTCGGCTGTAAGATAATTTTTATGTGCTCTGTCAATTTTTGGCATCAGCAAGATTCCGACTCATTGTTTAAAGGAAACATTGGTCACGTGACCTCTTAGTGCAAGTGGCCTATCGATCAGGCAATCTTCTCCTTAAATCTAAGGAAATCCCCTTGTACTTATCCTCGGAAGAGAAAAGATATACGAGGTCTTCAAATGTTTGAGATAGGCGATCTGTCATCGTTCCTGGCTGGAGGGTTGACTTGCATCCGGCGCGGAGATTTGTTTGTTGCATGGTCGGGTTGTAGAGAGGACCAGTCTCCGTAAAGTATTTGATGAACAATTCTGTTTTAATTAAGTTCAATTTGTTTAAATTCACTGCAGATCCTGGAGACAAACACCCGCATTTTTGTTTGACATTGGACAAAATCACTTTCCACTTGATCGTACAGTAATTCCACAGTCCCATGAAGTTTAGGCGAAGTACTAGTCGATAACACCTTGTCTCAACGCTGAAGCATTTGACATATTTTGTACATGATAACGTAGAGCTGGTACGCCCTTTCATAAAATTGTAGCATTTGAATAATGCACAATTAAATGGATCTTAAGCTTTTGAATCGCACACACGCAAAAAATATTGACATAGTTCGCGATGTTATTATTTTCCATTGTTACACCCTTCTGTCAACAAAAAAACCATCGGGTTACATAAAAATTAGCTTCTCAGGCATGTTTAGGCTGTACACGTGACCAGCCGATGCCAGGGCCTTTTCCCGCCCCACCCATTTTTTGAGGGAAAAGCCATGGGGACGAAGTTGAAAAACGCGCGCGCTGTCAAAATTTGTTGTTGTAGTTATGTTTTTCGTGTATATTATTAATATATAAGTAATCACATCATTTTTCTCGTGCAATTTGGAATCAATGAGCACTTGTAAATTTTCAAAGACCACAAAGTGCACTCGCACAAATTTACCCGTGCTTATTTATTCCAAATTGCACTCGAAATCATGTGATTACCTATACTTACACCCGCTAAGGCCGTCTATAATGTTTGTCGTTTGCCTTTAGTGCAAAAGGTAGCCTGTAAATTAAATTTGTGATGACTGTATTTCCTCAAAAAAAAAAAATAGCCGTACCTCGATTAATTACCTCCTTCGAATAATCCCCCCTCCTCTTTTCCTTCTCGCCATCTTTTATTTCTAAACGATGAAGCTGAAGTGCAGTCTGTTCAAGAAAAACCTATCAGTGACGATTTAACCTCCGACGCCGAGAATATGCATGTGACTATTCTTTTTTTTTTTATTATTATTATTATTTTTTTATTTAAAGGGATAATAAGACAGGATGTTTGGGGCAAGACTTCCAGTGAGGACAGTTAACAATATTTGAAATATCCGCCTCCCTCGAATAATAACCTTCCCTTGAATAATGGACCCCTTCAGGGGCGAGAGAATAAATAATTGCCCCCTGCTATTTCTCGAGGAAATACGGTCTGTATTGTTTTTTAAATTGCAATTTTACAGGTTCAGTCATAACAGGCGTGTGGCAAAGAGGGAATACTTAAAACTCAGCACGTATATACACGCTGGGGGAAAAAGTGCTAAAAATCGGCAACAAATCTGTCCAAACTATTTTTAAAATATGCATGGAATGTTGCCAATATCTCTTCAAACATAAAAGCTGTTGTATTTTTCTTAGGTTATTGTTTTAAATTCTTAATTTTTTTGGATTAGTACTGCGCATGACCAAAAAGCCTATTTTACGACGTCATCAGTTGTGACGTCACAAAAATAAAATTTGAGAATTCAAATCGGACAAGTTCTTCATTTTTATGTACTGTATTTCTGCAAAGTATCACAGTTTCAGGTTACATACTTATGGAGTTTTGTTTTATAACTGGCTACTAGAGAGTCGCGTGACTGGTAACCATAGAAAAAATTAGTCCCAAATATTCCTGGAATCAATTATTGTTGCGTGTAGTAATTTTAGTACCATGCCTTTAAGGTGTTTCGATACAGTTTATCGGAGACCAAACAGATGTTTTTCAATCATCTTAAAAGTGACTTTATCCTTTTGTCCGATCCCTACAAAATTCGTCAGATTCACTCTAATTTGGAGTTTGTCAAAATGCAGTTTTCAGTAAAATCGATAGTTTTCATTTTTTTTTACTTCTCACGGAGGTTTTTTGCTGAGCATCACACGGTACGTTTCTGGTGTCGGAATTTCAGTAGCAGGTCTAAATCGCGCAAAATTCAGATTTTATCGATTTCAAAGATTTTGTTTACTGTTTTCATAGTGAGGATCGGACAAGGATGAAATCACCATTAAGATGGTTGAAAAACATCGGTATGGTCTCTGAAAACTGTATCGAAACACCCTAAAGGAAACTGAAAGTTATAGCCTCAGCTATTCCAAAAATTCTTGGGCCTATCACGCCCCAACTGAATCTATTGGCCGATAAAGCCTCAAAAAACCCCCCGCGTGTAAGGAGCCTGTGAGTACCTCTTCTAGAGGTAACGTCGATCACGTTCATGCTGTTGAGCAAGCCGTTGAAATGGTGGATATGTTCGTCTCCACCTAAGATTAAGCGTAAGACAAATCGAGCTGACGGTAAAACCGCATCCCGTCTTTATCCTTCATTACCTGGGGAACCGTCAGGCGCAACACTTGCAGAAAAGATCAATGAAACGAAACCAAGTAATGATCAGGGGCAGCCAACAAGGGTTTCGATTCCTCCTAAAAAAAACTTTAAATATTCTTTTAGGCTATCCAGATAAGAGTACTTTTAGATCTCTAGAAGTCGTTCTAAGTGGCGCTATAAAATTTGTATCTGTTCGGTCATCCTAGCGGACCTTGAGTCTTTTCGAAGTTACAAGGACTTCAGCATTATTTTCCCGAAAATTTTAGATGCAATTTAACATTTTACGAAAATGAGAATTATTCTTATTTCTCTCTCTCTCCATCACATTTGTGAATCCGAAAATTTTAAGCTTTCTACGAAAATTAGCTTGACATGGGGAGTAAAATGTGAAAATTAAACTTTAGAAAATCGTAGAGAAATAATTATATAAGCCTCAAAAAATTGTACGTGATTGGAACGGTCATCTATAAATTTTTACCCATCCCCAAGAAATAGAATATTTTACTCAATATTTGCTTCCCCGAACAGATATTTTACAGAAAACAATCGTTGGGTGCCCCTGAGTGATCCAGCCAAGAACCAACAAGTATATCACGTTAACGAAGCCTTCCAAGAATCTGATGTTGCTGGCAGTGTAAACTAAGAAAATGGGAGTGACTCGTCACCAAATAATGCTGATGGTTCAGAAGAGTTTTAACGAGACAAAGCGTCAAACGACTCAACAGTTAGAGAAACTTGACAGTACAACCAGACGATAAACAAAATCCTGCTAGCAACCCAGCAACCAACACTAATAATAAGGAAGAGGAGGCCCAACCAACCACGGAAGATTGGCTACTTCCCGAGGTACCGAACTCACACAACGGGATACATCTTGTTAACCTTTCCCAATGCTGCTCGTTTAGTAAAATAACAATGCCTTTTTTTTTTTATTGTTTTTTTTTTCTAGTATAGTTGTTTAAAATAGCTGATAGTAAAACCATGGCAAATTTGTGTTCGTAAAACAAATTGCTCTATTTCTAGTTCAAGTACAGTCGCGGCACATTGAAAAAGCGTATCGAAGCATTAATTCCTCTGTCTCCGGCAAAAGTAATCCCCGATCGAGTATCTGGGTATTAGAATCTGTAATAATAATTTTTTTATTGTAGTGTAATGAGCCCTTTTTGTAGGCCTCTTTTTTTAATTCTGCCCCTATACTGATGGTATGCATTTGACGTTATTTGTTGGTAATAAATTGCTGAGCTTTCAAGCGCTGTGAAATAAGACGCTAACACTCAAGAAATTTATTTGTTTAAACATTTTTTGTTTGTTTGTTTGTTTGTTTAATATATGTATTTAAAGTTATCTTAAATTTTGACCACTTGGAAAATCTTGCATAGCGTGGAGTATTGAAAACAAACAATCAAACAACAACAAGGGGGGGACCTCGGAGACCCCCCTCCCCCTATAACTTCAAAACCGCTTATCCTACGGCCACCAAAAATGGATTCAACGATGTACTCATCCTTTCCAACCTTTAAGCATAATTTGATTGACACAATGACGTAAATTGAGGTCATTGTAACGTGATATTATTGAATCTATTGGTAGAATCCATTTTTTTTAAGTGATAAATACAGGAGAAGTAACACATATATTATATTTAATAATAGAAGTGATGTCAAGATGACGTCGTTTATTTCTAAAAAGGGAACTGGAAGCATCCGCCATCTTAGATCCGTCATTTTTTGAATTATTTTAATGTCTTCCATTTTAATTAAGGCTGGTATAAATCGAGGTATTCCCGCGCTACAACATTTACTGTTTTGACGTTATGCTAGTTTTTCCAAAGTAAAGCGCACTTTAGATACCTATGCCTGCCCAATATGTAGCAATATTGAATCCCTGCTGATTCATATTTGATTTGGACATGGTTTCTTTAAAATTTAAACCTCGCATCTAAAATTTATTCAAATTTAAAACAAATGTCATTTAATCCTTTGGAAATTTCATTTAAACTTCTCACGGAAATCCATTTAATCTTCGATTAAATTATGGTTTAAACTTTGAAATTTTCGTTTAATTCATTCTATCCATTTAAATTTAAACTTTGGAACTCCCATCTAAAATTTTCTGAAAAATGTCTTTTAAACTGCTGAATTCTAACTTAATCCTTTAAATCGAAACGTTAACAAATTTCTTTTAAACTTACCAACGTAAATTATATTTAAAGTGTGAAAGTAAATTTCATTTAACCTTCCTGGGGCAAACTCGGCCGGGATCACGTGCTCATGTCACATGGCAAAGTCACATGTCGTATCCTCGGCTGCCATTTTTATCGGCAGTAGAAAGTGTGGACGAAGGAACGAAAGGAAGAGTGAACGAATTACTAAGCGAAGCGTCAAGGCTTCTGTCTTCGAGCACCTCTTCTAATGCTGCTTCAAATTCCACTCGTCCAGCTGCGATAACGACCGGTTTTGAAAACTAATTAGCTTTAATTTGTACCCTTATTCTTCTGTTGGTATTCTTCGCTTTAAATAAGAAACTCTTCTTTAGTAATTGAGCCTTCCGTGAAAGAAATTACAAGCGAGTTTCGCACATGACTTCACCGTCCTCTGTTTTGTTGTCCGATCTTAAATTGCAAATTTTCGCACCTTCTTACCGTCATGGCCCCAGGCCGCCCGTTACGCATCTAACCGTCCCAGCCTATCGTAGTGAGCTATCTGAAATTCCCTAATCTTCTACAGAGACCGGTGGATGAAATTTCGCTCATAGACTGTTCACATTCCCCTATTTTCCCGTAAGATCATCGAGATCGAGCGCTATGCGTTACGGGTTGCCATCTTGGATGAGTGCCAAAACTACTTAAGGGGCGGAGGACGGTTTGAGAGAAAGCGAGAAAAATAGAGGAACTGTAATAACATCACTGCAGCTCGCGTTCAGGAGGCATGACAGGAATTTTACGCCTTTTACCATTCGTTCATTAAGAGACTCCGCTGGCAATGAAAAACATGCCAGACACATTTAGCATCGATTTCATGTGTTTACAAATATCTCCTTTCGAAACAGCGATTTTATACAGTTTCTGGGACATACCACAGATTAAAACGGTCAAACCTCCCGATAAAAAGCCAAGCATTTATGACAGGTACTCTTTCTTGCGTCGCCGTAGCGTTAAATTTCAATTCGTTTGGCAAAAACGGTGTTACAACATTCCCCTGGCAGAGTTACTTCAAAAGCATGTTGACTTACGTGATTCATCCGCGAAATGCCAAAATTCCTTCGTGTGTTGGCGCAAGATGTGCCTTATGGTATCATGAAAGCGTACGTTTAATAGAAACGACGACTTGTCAAAGCCTTGTCAGAGTCGGCAACTTTAACTAAACCCGTTGTCAACGCCAATTAACATCTATATATTGTCTAATTACTAATCAAACGCCTGCGTTGCTGGTACAACGCGCTCCGTAAACGCGAGCTGCAGTGATGTTATTACAGTCCCTCTATTTTTCTCGCCTCCCTCCCCCTAGAGCTACAAGTATAATCTCCGACGCTCGCCCCCCTCGGTCATTTGAAAATCAAGATGGCCGCCATTAACTGTAAGACACGCTATTTCACAACCGTGATCTCATGGAAAAATAGGGGACTGTGAACAGTCTATTTCGTTCAGCATCCCCTGAGCACGCCTAAGAGTTTCGTTGATTGTCGCCTACGGTATCGCAGCTGGACGAGTAGAATTTGAAGCAACATTAGAAGAGGTGCTGGAAGACAGAAGCCTGTATCGCTTGGTAATTCGCTCAGTCTTCCTTTCGTTCCTTGGTCCACACTTTCTACTGCCGATATAAATGGCGGCCGAGGATACGACATGTGACCTTGCCATGTGACATGAGCACGTGATCCCGGCCGAGTTTGCCCCAGGAAGGTTAAATGAAATTTACTTTCGCAGTTTAAATATAATTTACATTGGTAAGTTTAAAAGAAATTTGTTAACGTTTCGATTTAAAGGATTAAGTTAGAATTCAGCAGTTTAAAATACATTTTTCAGAAAGTTTTAAATGAGAGTTCCAAGTTTGAATTGAAATGGATGGAATGAATTAAACAAAAATTTCAAAGTTTAAACCATAATTTAATCGAAGATTAAATGGATTTCCGTGAGAAGTTTAAATGAAATTTCCAAAGGATTAAATGACATTTGTTTTAAGTTTAAATAAATTTTAGATGCGAGGTTTCAATTCAAAAGAAATCATGTCCAAATCAAATATGAATCAACAGGGATTCAATATTGCTACATATGGGCAGGCATAGATACCTCCATGACTAGTACATTTTAGTTTGAATTTATCGCATCTTTTGAATGTAAAACATTGACAATACTCCCACTGAAATGTACGTGTCATGGAAATATGTATTGTTCGCATTAATTTTGAAAAATTAGCATAACATTAAAACAGTGAATGTTGTAGAGCGGGATTTTTGACCGGTTCGTAGGATAGCTTTGTCTTGAAATTTCAAGGTGTGGCAGTGAATCAAACTTAATGACAGTTTCAGACATTATTATATACATTATGAACATTATGTGAAGCGATTTTATAAAAAATTCGTTCGTGTCGTTTCAGAGACATACAAAAAAGCGCTAAAAGCCGAGTCCAAATTGTTAATGCAGTTGCACTTAGACAGGCGGTGAGAAAACAGGTTAGTTTTTAAGATCGCAAGAACAAAAATACACCAAAATTTCCTACCATCGAAATATGATATTAAGCAGCATTCTGACGCTTCTTAAGAATAATTCGAGTCATTTATAAGGTTTTATTAAATAATCTATCACGGCTATTGAAAGATTAAGGTTTGAAATATATTCTCGTTTTAATCGAATTCAAACATACAGAAGTTTTTACTTCTTACGGAGGTTATTTGCTAAACACCAGAATGAAGTCCCTAGTGTTGGATTTTCAGTGGGTGGTCTAGGTCACACAAAATTCGGCTTTTATCAATTTCTAAGCTATCCTTTTATTGTTGTCATAGTAATATTGATTTTACTTAAAACTACATTTTCACACATTTCAATCCATAGCGAATTACTGGTGAAAATTGTATAGCGATCGGACAAGGAAAAAAAACATTTTTAAGGCGATTGAAAAATATCGGTATCGAAACACCTTAAACACGGTAAAATCCATCAGGAGTATAAAAAAGCTTTTTAAATAAACCTAACTACCCTAAACAATATGCAAGACTATCTACAACTCACCTAAGACCTGTTTTTCATGAATGCTGTGTTTACTTAAAAAAATCAAAGAAAGACTATCGTCAACTCGTGGGAACGTTATTTATAAAATGATCAAATGGTTATCAACTCTGGTTTTCCTACAGTAAATTGTAGGAAATGATAGAAATTCAGATTGTTTATCCATGTACAATTAATATTGTATCTTTGCTCTGGAAACACAATACTTTTCTTTTTGTTTATTGCACTTTACTAAATGACAGTTATTTAGGTATATATTTTTTATATTATTATAGAAAAAAAAAAAACAACAAAACAATTAAGGAAACAAAACAAACCAAAAACACGAAAAAAGAAAGAAAGAAGTTAAAAAAAAGAAGGGTACAAAGCCGGACTTGAACCCGGCACCTTCCGCTTCACTTGTATATCCCCCGTGATCTTCCGCAGACAGAAGATCAATTGCTCATTTTCTCATCAAGTTTAACTCCTGGACGAGTCAAAGGCTCTTGAAATCCAATCCCCAAGTTAACCATCGTACTCATTTGAAAGACTCCTACGTGTCTTAAATTTGGTAAGACCTCTAACCGTGCTGTAGAAAACTTGCCACAAAGAAAACTCTGAGTCTGAGCAGCGAACACCGAACGATGCACGCTCTCAGCGAAGAATTTGATCCCACCGAACTTCGGAGAGCGTGTGCTTCTTCGGAAACGATAGATCTTCGCACTCTCGAGTTCGGACCCGATTAATTACGAAGTCCGTCTACTACGTGTGAGCGAGTGACTCATTTGCATTTCTCTGTCCCTGCAATAACTCGTGGTACGCTCGCGCGTCCCCACGAGTTTAAAATCAGAAGTTCAGATAAGCCAGTCGTTGAAATTGACTTAAAGATTTAGATTCTCTCATATCACAGGGCAGGCTGTTCCAGAGAACTCCTCGGTTGGCATCAGCATCATATCTAGAAAAGGTTAGACCACGAGCAGCACGGTTCTGAAGCTTCTGTAGCCTGTCAAATAAAGTTTTTCCACAGTTACCCCAGACAATATTACAATAATCGAATTGAGATTGAATGAGAGCGTTATATATACAATGGAGAGTAGGTGTTAGAACAAAATCTCTAATTCTTTTAACTGCTCCTATCCCGGAAGCAATCTTTTTAGATAATTTATCGATGTGCGTTTGCCACCGTAGATTTTCATCAATAAATATCCCAAGCGATTTTACAGAGGTAACTTTTTCTATCTGAACGTTATCAATCGAGAGCTCGGGTTGGCTAGACAAAGTACTCAATTTTTGTCTTGATCCAATTAGCATAAATTCAGTTTTAGCAGTGTTCAAAGTAAGTTTGTTGTAAATGAGCCATTTGTTTACCTAAATCGTGATTATTACGTGACACCTTATTATTACGGACAGTTTGCGTTGTCCCTGGAAAACGAAAGCCCCTACATTTACTACGAAATCGACCCGCGTAATGCACACCCTGTTAATGCGGACAATTCCAATGCTCCCCTCCTCCCCTCTCAGTTTCCGTATTAACGGGGTTTGCGTTTGCTTGTATTTATTTTTTTCATGATGGGCGCAGCCAAAAGGTCCGCGTTCTCCTTAAGATCCTTCGCGAGGAGCCATGTGGCCTTTAATTGTGTCTTGGTTGAAGTAATGGAACGCAAGGGTAATGTCGCCTTCGAAACAAGTTCTTTAAAACTTGATTTATCCATGGTGGCATGGCTCAGTTCTATGAACGGTCTTCAAGAGTTATGTGTTTACGTGTTCCAAATCCGTGTGAGTACAGTTACACCAGATGATATATCTTGAATATTGCAATATCCAATCTTTCCGTCTCTAACCCGGGATCAGTCTTTCACCCGTGTAGCCCGAAATGAGACGAAATACGACAAGATATTTGACGCAGCAGACTTTGACAGTCGTGAGGATTGTTCCTTCATAAGGCTTGATGATGCCTTCCGGAAAACTTTGCTCAAGGCCGGAGCCAAAAAAAAAAAACGAAGACAACCCACTATGAGAGCTGAATTCAGTCTAAAAAGGCGCGCTGATTTCAAACTGACATATCGTAAAATTCTGAAGATAATTAAGCCCCGGGGCTTATATTTCTCAAAGGCCGTTTTTGAGGGGCTTATTTTTGGAGGGGCTGATATTCGGAGAGGCTTATCTACGGAGGGAAATTTGCGTCTCAAAATCGATTGGGCTAGCCTTATAGTTGAACTGGCGCCACACATTAATACTTGCTATCTTAACGTGTAAGTCATTTTATACCATTTGATACCGAGAGTGAATATGTACAATGCGCTGGTGATGCCATATTTTTATTACTGTAGTGCTGTATGCAGGATAATATCAATAAGGGACTAGCAGACAAACTTCAAAAGATGCAGAATAGGGTTTAAAATTCTCACCTTTTCTGAATATGAGGTTCGCTCAAGTGTTTTGTTAGATGAACTTGGCTGGGAAAGGTTAGAATATGTAAGACTTAAACAGTTGGCTGTGACAATGTATAAAATCCATAATGATCTTTCCCCTTCATATCTGAGGCGCATCTTTACCAACGCCTCAAATGTACACTCCCACAATCTTAGAAATTCGGAGTTAAATTATTATGTCCCCAGACCCAGAACTGAGTCTGCAAAAGGGAGCCTACACTTTAGAGGATCTGTTCTGTGGAACAAGATTCCCTCAGAGATTAGAAACCTGCCTAGTTTAATTGTTTACAAAACTTAATTTCATGGAAAAGATTATCTTAATACACTATGACTCATTGTAACTCTTATTATAATATAAGTTTTTGTATTTTTAACGTTATAGTCAAGTAGTTTCTTAGAGTATTTTAGTATAATTTTACAGAAGATTCCTAGGAAGACCATGTTTTAAATTGATAGGATTTCGTGTATAAATAAAGATTGATAATGATGATGATGAGTTGGAAGTACATTTTCCGTTTTTGCTTTGTTTTACTTTGTATTTGAGGGCAATTTTCCATTTTTACAAGCCCCCAGGGGTCTTATGTTTGGAGGGGCGATTTAACGGAGGGTTTTTTACGTTACCGGTTTCACTGAGATATTTGGAGGGGCATATTTTCGGAATTTTGCGATATGGGAAGTTATGAAAAACGTTTGGGGGGGGGGGGGGGGTTGGGGTGTTAGGTGAATAGCCATTGAGAAACCAAGAGCCATTATAGCTTTTGGAGAAACTTATCAAAGTCTATCTACTGCAGCCTCTTCAGTAAATATTCGGTTCAAATTAAATAAATAAAAAGTACCATGAAAAAAAAAAAAAAGTGCTCCACTACAAGACTCAGTCAGGAGGTATAGAAGAGAGATTTCTATAGCTATGGAGTTTTGCAAGTCCAGTCAGATAAGTCATGTGTAATCACAACGAGCAACTAAATTCGTCATAGAACGCTTAAATGCCTTTTAGTGAGGCATATGCTACACAAGCTTTTTGGAATAAGAAAGTAAATTTGTGAGAGGCCAAGTTAAAGCCACACTCAAGAATCTGACCTACGTCATAAAGATGTTAGGCAACTGTACTGACTACAAACAGCAAAAATTATTTTTACGGCTTAACAGTCCAATGTATAACGTAAGTCAAATTTATTTCTCAAAGACCTAACCTAAACTAATGATGAGACGGCCGTTTTTTCGTCCTTGGTAACAAACAACTTGACACGGGGTCAAGGATCAATTAGATTTGTGTACAATATGTTTATTTTATCGTCTGACTGAATTTGCTAAACAAGTCGAATGGAAAACAGTGAAAAGTCACTAGCTAAGGCTCAACAATCACAACTCCATTGGACAATGACTGTAACGTGAATTTGCTCTATTACCAATATTAAAAGGATAAAAAATAAATAAATAAATAAATAAATAAATAAATAAAACAAAAACAAAAACAAGACAGCGTAATGCGCCCTGACGGCGTGCACTGTGTCCCTTGTCCTAAACAGGGAAATAAGATTAAAAGCGTTGTTCTAAACATGGTATGTATGTATATAGGATTTTTCTTCCTAAACAGAGTCAGGGTTTTAAACCCTCAGCTGCTCACCTATACCCAAATATTGGTCGAGTACCCCCTCTCCCGGAATGAACAGTCTGCTTGGTGGCGGCAAAACTAAATCAGGCACGATTCTAGTTTGAAAGCTACTTATTTCTGTATGCAAAACAAAACGAATCAGGTTCATAAAATAAGAGCAGGAAAAATTTGCAAGGTCAGAGTTCCCAGCAGGGCCGCGGGCAAATGAGAATTCAGTTTATATCCCTAAGCGTGACAATGAGCACTCCCGTCTCCAAACTCTTTTAGTTACGTAACGTTTGGCTTCTTATCAGGTAAGTGTTATTTTTGTCTCCTATGTCACATGACTCGTGCGTGTTTAAAGCCTGTACCAGCCTGAGACAGCTCATCATTTTGTTCTCCTGGCCTTCCTCTGTGCTCGTCGACTTAACTACAAGATGCTAGCCTTTCTGGGTTCGTTGCTTCTTGTGGCTCTTGTGAATGCCCAAAGGCCTGAACCATGTGGTAAATATGTTCTTTTTGCTATTTTATATGCCTTTGATATACATCCAATTTTTTTTCTCTCTCTCTTTTTTGTTCTTATGACCCGCTGCATGTGAAATTTATTAGAGTGCAATAAGCAAACGGTTTCTCTGTGAACATTTCTTTCCCCTGTTCTTATTCGAATACTTAGCTAAGGTTTGCTATATTTTGGCGGATCTCGAGAAAGTAAGAAAACTTCATCATTCTATTTTTCTTGCGTGCACGTAAGTCTATCCGGTTTGAACAGTGGTTCCGGGGTATTCCACCCCAAAGAGGTCTCCAAAGGGATATATTTTTCAGGCACAATTTATGAAAACGTATGGGCAACCTTCATTGAGCCTTAAAAACGTTATTTAGTGTCCTTAATACGAGAAATCCTGGTAGTGGGAGTTTGTTAGTCAAACGTGCGCAATGATTTTACCCGGGAGTTATCTGCTGTCCGTGATATAGATCTGGCCTGGCTTGAGATCTTGGCGCGGGTCATCCTGCAGTCGGATCCTGCAAGGATATGCAAGCCTTGCCTGCACGATCTTTCTTGTGCGGCCGAGTTTAGTTTGCTTCGAAAAGAGCCTGCGAAAAAAGTTTACAAATCGTATTTAAAAATCCTCATTGGGATAGTAGAACTTGCATTAGTCTCAGAGTCTGATGGATATTTGCTGTTTAAATCATAAGGTCATTTTCGGGTATTCAGTTACTATTTAACGTCGGAGTTCTCTTTTGTGGAGAGTTTTACTTTCGGTCTGCACCAATAAAAGACAGATTTTTTCATTCTTTTTTTTTTTTAACTGAGGAAAATTAATTTAACAAATCGATAACAATTTACCTTGGTCTGTGGATTGAAGGCCGCGGGCTGAAATCGAGAAAGTCCCCATTGGTCCCATTACGTAAGAGCCCATGGCATTCAGCCAGCTGATAATTTTAAGCCAAACCTTCGTATTTTTTTAACCCCTTGGTGTTATTTGAATTGTTGTAGAACACACGTTTTACTATCAACGTAATTGGACCGGATCTAACAAATAAAAGGCATGAATTAGGTCCGTGCACGTATCTTTACATACCGGTATTTTATGTTTGGACGGTTAATTTCTAAGCGACTTGCCTTAGCTAGTGCCCTCGAATCTCTGTTCAAAGTTTGATGTTTTTTTTAAAAAGTGAAATTTAGAGGTCATATTGCCTGTTAAGTGGATTTTTATAATGAGCATGCAGCTGCACGTACTGAAATACGATCGATTGCTCAAGTGAAAGTACAAAAATAAGTTGATATTATTTCCTGTCAGCAGCAGATTCTCGGCCGGGGGGGGGGCTGATCCTTTATATAAGCCATATAGGTATGTGCCGCCCCAAAGGGTATTGTTTTTGGCGCTTTCTGGTCTGAAAACGGGTATACACTTTGTTCATTTTGTTCTGGAATCGGTCATGGTTTTCGAGGGAACTTCGGGAGCATATGAACGTAATTATCCTTTCAACTCTAAATGAATAAGAACGAAATAGGAATAACGTGCGAATTCGAAATGCATTTGAATATTTTGTTGTTGTTGTTGTTTCCGCTCTAATCTAAGTAATGATAAAATTGATCTGAAAACGGGTATGGATATTAGAGGTCTAGTCTAAAACCGGGCGTGGAAAATAGCATATTTTGGTCTGAAATAGGGTCAGGATTTGGAGAACCGGGCGGTATACCCCCACCAAGAATTCCCAGAAGTATCCCCCGGGATTCTCGGCAACAGGAAAAACCTAATGGTGAAGATTACTGGATGTTGGCCAAGTTCTATATTAATGGCTTGAGCACAAATTCGAGGTAAAAAACGGGGCAAAAAACACGCAAACAAACAAAACAGAAAAATAAAGGCAATATCCAGCCATGTAACCAAACAAGCTTGTTTGTTACACCTTGTTTGGCCAGCACAATTTTGGCAGCCTCATTATGGGAGACTAAACTCGCCGACTGAAAAGCCAATTTAACTGGGCTGCCATAGCGTTTTCTTTCTTTCTTTCTTTTTTATCCCTCCGGATATTGGATATCCAGTGCTATTCACTCATTCAAAAGCAAAAGCAAAACCTCTGGGCCACATTAAGAACAACTGTAAGCTCTAGGATGCTAAGTCACTAAATCTTGTACCATAGTTAATTGAGTGGAATGGTTATGAAACCCGTCAGACTCCTTTGTTATATGTTTTTGTGGACCTGAAAGTGCACAACGTTCAAAAGAATTCCTATCATTTTGATTGTATTGACCAATAAAAACGTTGCATTAATTTATTCCGTAACAATTTGCCAACAGAAAACAAAGGATCGTGCACTTTCAGGGTGCTTCCAACATAAACTGCGGCACTGTTACTTTTATCATTGATGTTTGCCGCTTTTCATAACCAGTCTCCTCTAATAACTATGCTTGTACTAGTAAGTTGGAATTTGAAGCTCCCGATGAAGCTTTGGGTTCTCGAAAATTGCCGCTTATTCATGCCCTCTTGCCAGTGAGACTATGAGATGAACTTCTCAATGTTCCCGTTTTCGTTGTACGAGTCTTCTGTATCCTAATCCGAATTTTGATGGTATTAATTTTTTGACGGAGAAAATCCCCGGGGGGGGGGCATCCCCTTAGATTTGCCTTATAGGCATCGGTCTGAAATAGGGTCGGATTTGGAGAGCCGGGCGGCATACTCCCACAACAAATTCCCAGGAATACCCCCGGGGAGAAAATCAAAGCCCGGTTAACGCTTCGAATTTCAAAAAATCGTGTTCGACCTTAATTTCCATTAATTTGGCCTCAAATTCTCGATAAACTTCTGACATTCTTAAAAAGAGGAGTGCAGATAATCAGGGCCGAGATCCGCCAGTAACAGTGAAACTGTACAGAACCCTCGAAAGTGGCCAGATTTTTTCGCTTAATGTCAACATGATGGCTTTTTTCTTCGGTTTACAAACCTGCTTCATGTTGAATTTGGTAAATTATACAATGTTATATGGAAAATGGCCAATTTGAAACAATTTGGTAACGTTCATTACTTGACCCATGTGTAATAGCGTACGTTTAGGGGAAGAACCAGCAACAATGATTCCATTTCGGATTCTGCGTTTATTTTTGTTCCTGTTGTCTCAACACGTTTTGTAAATATCGCGCTGATTTCCTTCATTATGAAATGTTGCCCACTCTTTCGCGTTAATTTCCCTTATTCGAAAGTCGTTTTCCACTAACTTCACGTTAACTGAAGTCGCGTTAATTTCCAATACCTTTGTTTTCAATCCTTCTTGCTATTACAGTCGTCCCAAGAGAAATTAAAGTCATTGAAAGCACAGGTGTCCCAAGCTCGGTACTGCTGCATAACGCTTTAAAATCAAAATCCCTTCGAAGTCTGCAATACGCGCAGCGCAATACAACGAATTTCGCTGTAAGTGAATAAACTTACGGATTGTAGGCAATCTGCCATTTTCACGAAAGAAAAACAAAAGATCGCAAGAAGGAGAAGAGCGTGGTTTCACTTACGCATGAGCAGAACATTATCTGCAGCCAAACACAGTTGAATGATAAGACCTTTTATATGTATATAATTAATTTTCTTTTCAGAAACTCCCGATGAATGGACAGGGCGCGTGATGACGGTTAGTTAAAACATACATTTGCCTAATTATTAGGCTTATTTTTAAGTTTCTCCTGTAAAGAAGCCAGTAAGGACATACTTTTTACCTGAGGTTTAAATTACTTCAGGAGTGCGTCAAGTTGGCATTCATTATTTCTAATTTAATTATTATTATTATTTTTAATTATTATTATTATTATTATTATTATTATTATTATTATTATTATTATTATTATTATTATTAAAAAGAATCTTGTGGTCAAAGTTCCATGTTTTCACTTGTAATAACTATAATTTATCAACTTTCGCTACTAACTGCACCAGCCACCTGCTCGTTTTCCTTAACCACTTCTTCGTATTTCTGATGATTATTCATTGACTTCATTATAATAAAATTACTTTCTATCACTTCCCTTCCTCGATCTTTGTTTTAGATCGATCCCTCAAAAGATCTTGCGGTTTTTGGGCGAATGTCCTATGATGCTATCGGGGAGCGAGTGAGCATCGTCGAGGAAGTTGACTATAAAAAGGGAAGGAAGTTCTATGAGTTCATTTTTCTCCACAAGGAGGTATGTACAGCTAGTTAATTATTTCTGATTTCTTTACTCGAAATTCCAGTGGTCAATTTAATAAAACTTTTACAAAAATAGGTAAAAAATATCAATAAATGGTGAAACTCTACTTTTTTTTATTTCAGGGTACTATGTACCAGATCGAACTGAGCATAAACAAGACTGGTAGCTGTGTCAAGAAAGACCTGACTGATCCATTTCACAAGTTTGCGATTCCGAAAAATGCGACTTCCGTGGGATTGGCAACCATCGGCTCAAATGCAGGACCAGGATTGGGGGTTAACGTTGCTCTGTTTATTGGGGAGATGGGCGAAGGTCAGTAGTAAAACTCCGATTTGAATAAGAGGGGGAGGGCGACGGGAGATGGTACAACAACAATCAGTCGGTTTAGTTTTTACAAATTGTCGTTGTCGCCACTTAGGACCTCTTCACATGAGCCCGGTTAACTGGGCTGGCCCACTTACCGCTTACCTTGGGAAATTTCAGCCTGGTTTTCGAGATGAGAAGAGGCTATATAAATTCCATTATTATTATTATTATTATTATTATTATTATTATTATTATTATTATTATTATTATTATTATTATTATTATTGTTGTTGTTGTTATTGTTGTTGTTGTTATTATTATTATTATTATCATCATCATCATGGTGACGAGTTCTGGCTTCAAATGCGAGAACCAAAGCAAACATGGCGAACTGACACATAAGGTCTAAATTTGGCTTCTATATAGCTTCGGCAAACCTTAAACCTGTACATGTATCACTGCAGTTAAATGAGGTGCTTATGATGTGCTTAATATATCAAGCGATGCAAGGCGATGCCATGAGAGCCGCCAGAATTCATCCCGCTTTCATCCTGGTAACCGGACTTAAGTGTTCATATGGAAAAATTTCCAGCCCACTCACCGAGATCCCCGTTGGAAAAACCGAAATTTCGGGAACCGAGCCATCCCGATGACACATCGTAAATTTTACGCAGGAATTAGAGGCAAGGCGAGATCTCGGAAACCGGACTCGCCCGGCATATAAAAAGGCCGTTAAGAGGGGTAACAATGAATTTCCAAATATTTTCAACAGGTGTCAAAATGTCTAAAAATCAATCCCGGCTTTCTGTTATTGTTAATCACGAGTTTTTTTTTTTTTTTTTCGTTTGGGTATCACTGCTGAGTAACTAACAAAACAAAAAACAAACAAACAAAGAAAGAAAAACAAAACAGTCCAATTTTAAATCTCATTTCCAGCTAGCTGAAACAATGGACAGTTGAAGTGTTGGCAACGTTAAACAAGTTTTTATTGATATCTTGGACATGGAAAACTATAACAAAATGTACTTTACTGGCCCTTAGTAAGCAAACTCAGCTGATAGATTGTAAACATTCCCACAATTTTATTCCCTGGAAAATGTTCTCCTGCATGATTGTTCAACGTTGCCACCTTTGATTATCTAATGAATGAAGTGTTGGCAAAAGATGTGTTTTGAAGGAGAAGTGAAACATTTCAGCGACTTACTACCTTTACTGGGAGTAAGTGTCCTCTCCTTCGATTCTTTTCTGTTCTTTTTGTGATCACGTTTCATATCTACATAACACATATGTTGCCTCTGTCTTTTAGATCGTTACTATGTATCTGTCACTGAAGAGGGATGCATTCCTGTTCATGAAGGTGTCGAAACTAAGGAGTACGGATACATGCACACCAGGTACAATCATCACACTAAATTGGGAACTAAAGCGTAGCCTCTCTTCTTCTCCCCCGGCACAGAGGGCGGGGGGAGGGGGAGAGGGGGTTGGGGGGAAGAGGTAAGGAGTGTTGCAAAACGACCCATGAACGACTGAGAATGGGTATCAGACAGTCAACTCTCGTTCTTGCCGACACCCTTGAATGTAAAACGAATTGTGAAAAATAAAAAAAGAGAAATTTTACGAAAATTTTTATTGTAAGTGATGGCAGACACACGAATCCGGATACTTTTAAAACCCCATATTTTTTTTTTTTTTATACGAATCGCCCTTCTCTTAATTCAAACGAAATCAGGGAATTAGCACACCGCAACCGCATACTTTTGAAACCGTTTTTTTAGAGTTCGAGAGGAAGGTTGTGTTAAACGTCTTCGTTCTGAACCTCGTCAAAAACAATTTTGGGTTCGCTCAGCGCGTACAAGTTTTTGGTGGAACAACGTCCAGTCAGGCCTGGCTATTGTGTTCGATGTACATGTAGTTACAACATAATTCAAAATGCAGCGAAATGATATCCCCTCCTAGGTTTATGCGCATTACTACTAGCTAGTTGAGTAAATGTAAATCGTAGTAGCGTAGGGCGATGGGTAAATCCCAATGGGATACATACCACACCAACTTCGCGTTGACGTAAATATCAAGTATGCGATTTCAGCGTATCAGTTTTGTTCGTGGCCTAAGTTAAACCGCGAAATCTCGAGCGAATTACAATTTATGGCTCATCTCCGGTGTACTATAATTTATTACTCACAGCTGACGTAAAACAAAGAAAGCAAAGCATCCTTAACAATGAACCTAACCCTGACAACAGTTCATAACACAAAGAAAACGAATAAATCATATTACACCTGGGGTGACCCCAATTTATAGTGTACTTTGAATGGAAATGCCATAAGTAAAAACAACAACTTTAATGTAAATGAAATGCTGATAAAAAAGCAAACATGCACAACTGATCATTAATCAAAATGAAAATGACGATTAAAAACCGAATGCAAAAGCGCATGAAAATGGCAAACAAGCTGCCTCGAATTCGATAGCAAACCGGCAATTGCTTTTAAAAAAGAAATTTTCTTTATACTTACACACCTTGAATAAAGAATTAACCGGAACGCAGAAAGTAGTAAAATGGACTTACCGAAATCAAGTGGCCGTAAAAACAAATTGGACAACTGTATGGTAGATTCAGTTTTTAACTTTTGCCAACAATTTTTAAAACATTTTCAACAGTTCTTTAAACGTTTCAGCTTTTTGACAAAATCGCACTGTAACTATCTGCTGGTAAACCATACAACATAGCATAACTTTATTTTGTTGTGTATTTTTTCCTAGCTTCTATGACATAGAAGAAGGATATGATCCGGAGAGATTCGTCCCTCCTCATGACTGCGAGTAGCAAAGGAGACGTGTAATGTCATCTCACTGATAATGTGGACTTTATTCTGCCACTGTTGGTACACCCAAGTAGTTGATCTTACGTTCCGAGCCTTGGTATACTTCCCGGTTATCGAAATGTTTACAGGTCGTTGACAAGAAGAATAAAAAAGCTCCGAGTAACATCGATTCTTTCTTAGTCACTTGTTAGATTATGAATATGAATAAAGAGATGACGCAAAATACTGAAACCGTTCATTGATTTGTTTTTTCTTTCCCGTAAATACATATCTACCTGGATTTATAAAAACCGAGTTAGCAAACGTGTTCTTAATTTCTCTCAACTACCCCTGTCCTAGCTTGTTTAGGGTGTTGTTTGCTTACGTCGTTTTTTTGGTTGTTTCAGTTGTGGTTAGGGATTTGTGTACAAGTGGCTGTAGACAGGATTTCGCGAATTTTTATCTAAGCCCCCCCCCCCCCCCCCCCCTTTTGTTTTGTTTTGTTTTGTTTTGTTTTTTCGTCCCTTCCCACAATTCTCTCTTTAACACAAGTGACCTAAAGCTGGTTTTGGTGAAAAACTTCATCCTTATGTGCTTAATTAAAACCCTTTAACTGACTTCCAATGAATTAATGACTTATTTTCTTTAATAAGAAAGTGATGAAAATTTATAGCAGATGAACTGAGGGAGAGGAATGAATCATTGTCATTTTTACTATTTCTTTCATTTCATTTTTGTAACTGAAATTTTTTTTCCGGCAATAAGTTTCTATAGGCGTGGCACATAATCATTTTTTTTTTTGTTAATTTTCCGGTGCAATGATAGGACCATAGGTACCGGGTTTCATTCTTTTACACCAAAGTGCACAATTCAGCTATTTTTTAAGACATATGACTGAACTATAATAACCGCATGCAAAAGTTTTTTTTGTTTTGTTTTTTTTTTTCGTTCAAAGTCTTTCATTTGAATGACCCATTCCTTCCTCTCAAAAATCGACTCCACTGCAGGGGGAAAGAGACACGTAATGAGTGTCACTTCCTGGTTTCCTTAGTCTAGACTAATATCTTCAACACTAAATAGTCTAGACCAAAATCTCTGATTTCTATGACCTATCCCAGACCAAACTGCTTTAAAACTAAAATTTACCCTTCACAGTACCACCGGGGTTAAAACGTAACGGATCTATATTACACTCCCTCTGCAAGTCCTCTCCTAAGGGGGTGGGTACATCCGTACATCACTCCGTTGTCATCGATCGTCAGCGCCACCCCCAAACCCATCGGTCCATACGCCGTCAAGTAGTCTACCTCGGTAATGCCTTGACCCATGTCTCGCACTTCCTGCAGCACCTTGAATTGTCGTCAACTGAGTACTGCTCTAAGGGAACAGACTGGAAAAAGTCTGAAAAACTCGGCAGTAGAAAAGTGGGAGACTCCATGGCTTCCTTTGGATTCATCTTACTGTCCAACAGATTCGTCACATACTGCCAAACAACAACAGGATACGAGGAGCCAACAACTGAGAGAGCCATAACAGGACGGAGAGCTTGAGTGGAGTTCTCGGTTTTGAACGTTATAACAGACTGAAGGCCAACAGCAAGCCTCTCCCCAGATTTCGTTTGCTTGACGAATGCCTTGAATATCGCAGCAGAATGGGGAAGGGCAACTCCCTGAGCAAACAGTCCCGTTCCCCACATTTCACTGTTTATGGTGTGAATCATAGAGCAAATATTACCCTCTTTGTCTGCCGCAACAATTGCATCTGAACCGTGAATAAAGTCGTCCACGCTCTTCTCCCCTCCAAGTAGCCTTTTTATTATGCAATTAATCTCTTTCATCTTCTCGGGCGAGCCAATCCTATGCCAAATAGCTTTTGAGGTTTCTCTGGAATAGCGATTTGATAAGTCTAAGTCCAGATTTTCTTTCAAAATTGACAGGCCGTTTGGAGTACTGTGCAAATAGGTGGAGACGAAGAAACTAAAACGAGAGATCGAGGCAAGCCAGAAAAATTCAGTTGCATTTATAAGGTAGTTAGAGCTTGGCGTTTGACCAATTCCGGCCAATTCTATCAGGTACAACTTTTCCATCAATTCAACTCCACCCCAATCGTTTCCGGACACGAAAACCTTACGACCATTATATGATGTGTTGAATGGCCTCTCCCACCGGGTCTGATATCCGCGCATGTCATCCAATATAATAAAACCTTTCTGATCTTTAACAAGAGTTGTCATTTCTTCGGCCCAAGTACCATTGTAAAAGTAGTCTTTCCCACTGGTGGAGACGTTCTTTATAAACTCCGCAAGCTCTGGCTGCTTGAAAAGTTTTTGATAGGCATATGGTTCTCCAGTTTCGGGGTTAGTAAAGATACTTCTACCTACATGAACATAAAACGAAGTTTGCTGGTTCTCAGGCCAACGTAGCACTGGAAATTTTTTTTAAAAAGAAATGTTTGAGACTTCTCACTGTGGGACTTTTGTCAGAGTTAACAGGAGCCGGGCTCATGATAGACTGCAAGACAAGTAAAGATCATATTGTATGAGTAGAGAAGGTTTGTTGTTCCGAGATTGAATGGTTTTATGCGAAAATTGAAAATAGCGAATGTGAACAAAAAGCATAAAAAGAAAAACGAAAAAAAAAAAAGCAAATTATTGCAAGGCTGATGATTCAACCTGAACATTTATTTTTTTTTTCTTTGTCTATCCAATCAGCCTTAACAAATATTATTCATTGATGCCTCACGGTGCACACGAAATTTACCGAGAGCCAAGAATCAAGAGCAAAGGTGGCAAATGCTGCATTTTTAATATGATTGCACTGGGATTGTAGATAATGGCATTTCCTAGTTTTGCTTAATAACAGACAACTTCTTTGCATCAAGTTTGTCTCGAGCAAACTTGATTTACAGGAATGATAAAGTAACACATTTTAAAAGGTCGGTAGCACGTAGAAATTAATTGGATAAAAGACAGTACTGAAACACCTTCAAAAATGACGAACTTTGGGACCTCACTAGGAAAAATACTGAATTGAACAAACAAACTGAACAAACAACCAAAAGCCCGGGGGGGGGGGGGGGGTCAAAAAGACGACATCCGATTCTGTTCTTATTCTTTTACGAAATACGCCTGGTGATTGTATTCCCTATATTTTTTCATAAAAAACCTTTTTATCTAGTACGCTGTTTCTTTGTTTTTCGATCGGGATCGGGTTTTTTTCGGTTAAAACGTTAGAGTGGAAACATTACCTTGAGCTGTTCTCAGCAGCGTTATGTTATTATAATAAAGTTTCATCGAATTGGCCAACCCAGCGGACATTTTGAAACCATTTTCAGCGAAAAACAAAGCAGGCTCAAATAAGGTTTTCAAAGGGAACTTTGCAAACTTCTGGGCAGCATCAACAACGCCGGCAATGAATCCAGGAACGAGGACTGATGCACCATTGTTTCCAGTGGTGTGGACCTTAGGGATCTGAGACGGGTCCCCGTGAAGAGGAGTATTCCAGCCACCATTTATAATGAACACTCTAGTAGAAGATTTCTCGTAATAAAGGATTTGAGTAACACCAGCGTACGAAACGTAGGAACCTGTTGCTAGGGTAATCTCTATAACGAAAATGAATGGGACATTACTCAATACACTGAATCTATTCTATTCTATTCCAAATTGGCAAAAACACAGCCATAAACTCTTTTTAAATACCTAAGTAAGAGATTATTCTTTCGGATACTATAGTATACATCAATTCGTTAAATGCCAACCTTTCATATACCTGAAGCTTAGAAAAGGGGGAACGAAACGAACGGAACCATCCCGTATGGGCCATTATAGGGGTCCCCTGGGGGGAGTAAGTGGAGCTAATGGTAATGTTAAAGTAATGAAGATATTGTTCATTTTGTAAAACCAATGTTAATGACACGAT
This sequence comes from Porites cylindrica, assembly GCA_964035525.1. Taxonomy (NCBI): domain Eukaryota; kingdom Metazoa; phylum Cnidaria; class Anthozoa; order Scleractinia; family Poritidae; genus Porites; species Porites cylindrica. The sequence continues at coordinate 29,142,483 of OZ037782.1, read as the reverse complement.
GAAATCACAAATGGAGATAATCAAAATAACATCGCCCCATTTTTCGAGTCATCTGCCCCTTTAGATTCACGCTCCCTGTTTTAAAGCTTTCATGATTATAGATTTAACATATGGGCAAGGAACAATTGCTCAGAGAGCTATGAAAAAGATCCCAACTTTTTGTATACCTGCAAGAGCTGTCGCCAAACAAGCATCCATTGCAGTCCCGCCTTTTCTTAGCGCGTCCATTCCTGAATGCACAGCGAAAGGTTCAGTTGTTCCCGCCACCAGGCCTTTCCCGTTGCTCACAGCTAATGGTTTGGGCCTCTCGAAACGGTTTAAGGTCATTCTTTCCATTCTATCGAACTCATTCGGAAGCCAGGTTTTAGGTGATAATGATATATCACTTCTAACTGTTTTCAGGAAAATTAGCGCAGCCGTTACTAACAAGAGTGTGGAATAAAGCATTTTTTAAGTAACATTAGAGAACCGAGTAAAATTGGCGTTTTCCCGCTCTGATGAAAGCGGCCATCCGTAACTTGGAAAAAAAAGAAAACGAAGTGTCGAGCAGCCAAATGTACAACAAATAAACTGGCCACTCTGTATCGGGAATTATTGGCTTTAGGGATGGGTAATTGTATGTTGTTTGTACAGGTTGAGTTTATGTCTATCTCGATACAATTCAAGAACTAATTTTTGTTTTACTTTTTTCCCTCAAAGTCACTATATTTTAATAGCTTAAATAACTGCTTAAGGGTAAACATGATTTATTAAGACCATAGTTACCGAGATTGGCAAGACATACGTCCGGGACAGACGAGCATG
>OZ037782.1:29116679-29136679 GCA_964035525.1 Porites cylindrica | reverse complement strand
CTGCATTGAAAACGCATACCTTCACCTGTCTGTTATTTTAAGACTTTCAGAGTAGTAATCAGTCATCTGACCCAGAAGATGCGACCTTATTCTCTGAGAGTAAACGTCTTTAAATGATCATTTTCGGTGCTTGCGTCTCGTTGAAAATTGCGAGGATCAGACTGTAACGTAGAAAACGTTGATTTATATAACTGTACTTTCGCGCAAATCAATGAAAGCTCTACCGCAGTTAAAGTACCACGGAACGCGCTTAGGAAAAAAAAAAAAAAAAAAAACACTCATGACGAGATTCTTGCTCACACCACTGATCAGAAAACTACTTTTACCTATTCTTGCTTTCTTAACATCCTCTGAGTTACATTTTAAGATCATTCTCGATACGCTAACCTTTTTTGTATAAAACATTTCTGACATTTTTACCCAGCCAATATTGCAAATAGATGCATTGGCGTCATTGAAGGAAGTTCGGAAAAAAACTGATTCAACAAAGTTATATCACTGACTGTCGGTGTTTGACATGACATTTGTTTTCAGAATTTAAATGTGTCCCTGTGTTTCAAAAGAAGAGGAAGTTATCCACTGATATTTTTTATTAAGGTTAAAGACGGCAAATATATAATACGGCGCCTATTTAGTCTGTTTCATTTGGCATTAATATGCGTTATCTCCAGTTAAAACAGCAAGCACTGCAGGAATCAGATGAGATACATCCTTTTTGCATACTTTTATTAAAACGGAAAAAAAATTGAACTGTTTTTGAGTGAGGTTTTTAGGACAGCTGCAAGTAGTACTGGAGATGGCGGCACGAGATCAATTTTGATCTCATTCCTAGCCATCTTAATACCACTTTTCTTCGGGTGGATTCAATATTTGAAAAACTATATATTGACAAATATTTTTGAAACTATATTATTATTAATTTAGTGGATGCGTTTATATGAAACAGGAAAAAAGCACCATGACGAGTCATTCTCAGAAAAACAGGAAGTCGATGATATAATACGTTAGGGAGTTTCCGGAGGATATGACTCATTAGAATGCTATCGTTTATAAATACAGCTATTTCGAGCAAGGTTGTCGGAAAAAAATGTGGACACGACTTTCCCGAAATGTAATATGGGATATGATCAATACGCTGTTGCTAGCAAAGTAGCTGTCGAATCTTCTATTGCTGCTTTCCTTTAGCATTCGGAAACATACGTCTTTGCCTCTCGTGCCATTCCTTCAAATTTCTTTGAAGAACAGTGAACTCAAAACCACCCCCAATACCTTTCGGGATTGTCGCGTGCACTTTTTCCGACAACCTTTTTCGAAATAGCTGTATACAGAGTAAAGTTTATCAGTAAATTTTAATTTTATCAGTAAAGTTTGTTGTGAAGTTTGTTGTGGCAGCAACATAAAAATATTTTCTCTTATAATAGTATAATGAGTTGCCTGAATGCAGATGCACATGATGAATTAAAAAACATGGGGCAAAATGTTAGCTATTGTCCATTTTGTGATAAACAACTTGAAATTCATACGACAAAGATTGAACCATGTTGTGAAAACCAATACTGAACTTATCCAAGATAATGGTACTGTATGTATTATTTGAGGTAGTCAACTTTATTACGCGACAGTTTGTAATGAATATATAAATTTTCGGGATCCTATTTGTAAGATTAAAAAACGAGTATACACCAATTAAAGACAGTATCATATCATTAAAGTTGTTATGGATATTGTGAAAAAAAAAACATACAAATTACACATACAAATTACATCAAAACAATTGCATAAAGTATGAATGCTATTTGATGAAATTAATCATATCATGTCACTAATTAATGAAGACCATAATAGAAAGGGAATCGTATCTATGAAATACGTATTCTAAAAGATATTTAGTATGCTTAATATTGAATGTAAACATACAACTATAAAATCTAATAACGGAGCACCATGGGTAAGAAAATTTAGTAATCTATGAATCTAAGAAATTTGGGTTCCGAGCAAATCGTCCGTACGTACGTCGCCCCTTCATGTAAGCCCGGATGATATTTTGACTTTGAAGCACTCATGCGTTTCGGCGGTAAATCGCATAGCTTCCCGAACTTTTTGAGATAAAAACAACAACAACAACAAAGCCGATTCTATCTTTCGACTTCAATTTTGATGTCTACATTGACGTGGATAACAGAGAAAGAGTTAGAGAGTTAGACAAAAAAAAAAAAAGAAAAGAAAAAAAAAGAGAGAGACCTATTTCGTTGGAAGAAAAATTGGAAAGTTTAAAGAGGCGGTGAGAAAAAGAAGAAATGCTAACAAGGTGGAAGTGAGCGGCAGCGAAAAAAAAACTGAACAGGAACACATAGCTTTGCTTTTCTTTTAGATAACAGTTTAAACTAACTCAATAAGTCAAGGTGATTGGTGGAAGTTGACATAAAGATGAAATTCTTTTAGCCGTCATGAACCATTGTTATATATATTTTTCTATTCTTGCATAGAGAGGAACGCAATATTATTGAGTAAGTTTGATCAGGCAGCTGAAGTCTTCAACCGATTTAAGACCTCAAAGCTTTGCATTTCTTTCATAGGAAGGGTTGCTCTGTCAGACTAGAGTTAAATGAAACTTCAAAGCATTTCTTATTACATTGTTGATTGTCATTGCCTATATGGATAGATATGTCCTCGGTTTCTTTGTAGAAGTCTAAGCCGGCATGGTTAGTAACTCCGCTCTTATATGTCAGAGGCCTGATATTGAAGCATTCTGTGATGGTTCTGTGATGGTTGTGGTTTATGTACATGTACATAGTTTTGTCTCAAGTTAGTGTATTACTTACATTTTTATTCCTTAGCGACTAAACCTATTTTCCATATATATTATATCTGACTGGATTTGTAAAAACATTGCCTATAGAAATCTTTCTCTCATAAACCTTCTTCGGACTGAGTCTTGTTGTGAAGCATGTTTTTTTTTTTTCACTTACTTTTTATTTACCTAATTTGTACGGAATATTTACGGAGTAGGCTTGTTACTTCTGCGAGAGAACTTTACCGTCTTTTGCCAGCAATAATGCTGTCATTGTTTAGTCTCAGCTAGTGACTTTTAACTGCTTTCCATTTCACTTAGATGTCAAATTGTTAAAGTGCACTTGAAATTTCTTTAGCCACGTTTTAGCAAATCCAGTCAGATATATATAACCGAAAATTGAGTTGAAACCATCATCGGCTATTAGAGTGCTCGATAGGTGAACTAGAGCAATAGATAATAATGTAGTCGAAGAGCTGGATTATTTGGTCCAAGGCGTTTAATTGCTACTCAGAGTTTCATGCTTCATCGGAAACAATCTGATCAGGAAGCCTCAGTATATTGGTCAAATGAAGTTAATGGAGAACGTCTCCTATTGGAGACCTGGCCTCCGGACCCTTTCTGCATGGTCAACCGAGCTTCGTGAAGTTTTAATCTTCTGCATTGAAAATGCATACCTTCAATAGATAATAATGTAGTCGAAGAGCTGGATTATTTGGTCCAAGGCATTTAATTGAAACTCAGAGTTTCATGCTTCATCGGAAGCAATCTGATCAGGAAGAGTCAGTGATTTCCTCAAATGAAGTTAATGGAGACCTTTTCTGCATGGTCAACCGAGCTTCGTGAAGTTTTAGTCTTCTGCATTGAAAATGCATACCTTCAATAGATAATAATGTAGTGGTGGAAGAGCTCGATTATTTGGTCCAAGGCATTTAATTGAAACTCAGAGTTTCATGCTTCATTGGAAGCAATCTGATCAGGAAGAGTCAGTGATTTCCTCAAATGAAGTTAATGGAGACCTTTTCTGCATGGTCAACCGAGCTTCGTGAAGTTCTAGCCTTCTGCATATAAAACGCATACCTTCACCTGTCTGTTATTTTAAGACTTTCAGAGTAGTAAATCATTCATCTGACCCAGAAGATGCGACCTTATTCTCTGAGAGTAAACGTCTTTAAATGATTATTTTCGGTGCTTGCGTCTCGTTGAAAATTGCGAGGATCAGCCTGTAACGTGGAAAACGTTGAATTATATATCTGTACTTTCGCGCAAATCAATGAAAGCTCTACCGCGGTTAAAATACCAGGGAACGTGCTTAGAAAAAAAACGCTCATGACAGGATTCTTGCTCACAGCACTGATCAGAAAACTACTTTTACCTATTCTTGCTTTCTTAACATCCTCTGAGTTACATTTTAAGATCATTCTCGATACGCTAACCTTTTTTGTATAAAGCATTTCTGACATTTTTACCCAGCCAATACTGCAAATAGATGCATTGGCGTCATTCAAGGAAGTTTGGGGAAAAAAACTGATTTAACAAAGTTATATCACTGACTGTCGGCGTTTGACATGACATTTGTTTTCAGAATTTAAATGTGTCCCTGTGTTTCAAAAGAAAAGAAAGTTATCCACTGATATTTTTTATTAAGGTTAAAGACGGCAAATATATATATGTACAGCGCCTATTTAGTCTGCTTCATTTGGCATTAATATGCGTTATCTTCAGTTAAGACAGCAAGCAGTGGAATCAGATGAGATACATCCTTTTTTGCATACTTTTATTAAAAGGGGAAAAAATATTTGAACTGTTTTTGAGTGAGGTTTTTAGGACAGCTGCCAGTAGTATTGGAGATGGCGACACGAGATCAATTTTGATCTCATTCCTAGCCATCTCAATACCACTTTCCATCGGATGGATTCAATATTTCGGAAACTATATATTGACAAATATTTTTGAAACTATATTATTATGAATTTGGTGGATGCGTTTATATGAAACAGGAAAAAAAGCACCATGACGAGTCATTCTCAGAAAAACAGAAAGTCGATGATATAATACGTTAGGGAGTTTCAGAGGATATTACTCATTGGAATGCTATCGTTTATTAATACAGCAATTTCGAGAAAGGTTGTCGGAAAAAAATGTACACGCGACAATCCCAAAAGGTAATATAGGATATGATCAATACGCTGTTGCTAACAAAGTAGCTGTCGAATCTTCTATTGTTGCTTTCCTTTAGCATTTGCAAACATACGTCTATGGCTCACGTGTCATTCCTTCAAATTTCTCAAAACCACCCACAATACCTTTCGGGATTGTTGCGTGCACTTTTTCTGACAACCTTTCTCGAAATAGCTGTATAAAGAGTAAAGTTTGTCAGTAAGTTTTAATTTTATCAGTAAAGTTTGTTGTGGCAGCAACATAAAAATATTTTATCTCATATAATAGTATAATGAATTGCCTGAATGCAGATGCACATGACGAATTAAAAAAAAATGGGGCAAAATATTAGCTATTGTCCATTTTGTGATAAACAACTTGAAATTCATACGACAAAGATTGAACCATGTTGTGAAAATCAATACTGAACTTATCCAAGATAATGGTACTGTATGAAATTAATTGTGGTAGTCAACAGCATTATGCGATTGTTTATAATGAATATATAAATTTTCGGGATCCTATTTATAAGATAAAAAACGAGTATACACCATTAAAGACAGTATTATATAATTAAAGTTGTTATGGATATTGCGAAAAAAAAAAACATACAAATTACATCTAAACAATTGAATAAAGTGTGAATGTTATTTGATGAAATTAATCATATCATGTCACTAATTAATGAAAACCAAATTAGAAAGAGAATCGTATCTATAAAATACGTATTCTAAAAGATATTTAGTATGCTTAATATTGAATGTAAACATACTACCATAAAATCTAATAACGGAGCACTTTGCGTAAGAAAATTTAGTAATCTATGAAACTAAGAAATTTGTGTTCTGAGAAAATCTTCCGTAAGTACGTCCACCCATTCATGTAAGCCCGGATGAAATTTTGCCTTTGAAGTACCCATGCGTTTCGGCAGTAAATCGCATAGCTTCCCGAACTTTTTGAGATAAAAACAAAAACAACAACAACAACAACAACAATCTTTCGACTTCAATTTTGATGCCTACATTGACGTGGATAACAGAGAAAGAGTTAGAGCGTGAGATAAAAAAAAAAAACAACAACAACAACAACAACAACAAAAAAGAGACCTATTTCGTTGGAAGAAAAATTGGAAAGTTTTGAAGCGGCGGTGAGAAAAAGAAGAAATGCTAACAAGGTGGAAGTGAGCGGCAGCGAAAGAAAAGAAACTGAACGGGAACACATAGTTTTGCTTTTCTTTTAGATAACAGTTTAATCTAACTCAGTAAGTCAAAGTGACTGGTGGAAGTTGACATAAAGATGAAATTCTTTTACCCGTTATGAACCATTGTTATATATATATATATTTTCTATTCTTGCATAGAGAGGTAACAAGTGGCTAACAGAACTGCTTAACAACTGGGGAAATTTTTTGACAGCTTTTTCACAAGGATTTTAGACAATAAATAGCCACGGAAGAGAACTCTTTCCCTTATAAGCGACAAATATACAAGGTCATTTTGAACCCCATATTAAACAAGCAGAACCTTCTATCTGGCTCGTTAACGCACTGCCGAGTCAGAAGGCAAACGAGCTTAGCGTATGGACTTAACCACTGCCATTTACTGTCGAAACAAACAGGCCAAGAAAGTCACTAAGGTGTAGGGTAGACTCAGTCAAAATCATTCGCTATAATTGAACGGATCATAAAACGTTTCTATGGGTAACTGACCACCTACCCCTGCCCTAAGCCAACATTAGCACTTCTCACTTAGGGCAAAATGTTGGCTCAGGGGAGGGATAGGTGGTCAGTTACCCAGAAACGTTGAACTAAGACAAGCGGAGTCAAAAGTGCAGCCGAATTGACATTTACACCCAGGGGAGCCCAAGAAACCAAACACTGATCAGTCAGGCAAAGGCGAGATATAGTCCCCTGCAAAGCCAAATTAGCCGTGCGATCAACCATATATCTCCTGACCTTAGACCTTGCGCGCATCGCATTTCTCAGTTTTGCTTGATGCTTTTCACAGCCATTCTAGAGCCCAAACAAGGCAAAAAGTATTCACGACTCCTAAACTGCATTAATATACTGTAATTGCTGCACGTGGGGTGTAGGAGGAAGTCTTCGTGGAATATCTAGGGCTGCGAAAAACAACTCTGTTATCAAAATTAAAACGAATAAGGGCAAGACAATAAATGTTTGCTTTATTCAGAGCTGCAATAAGTTTGCGTGGAAAAATGTGAATTTTTGAAAATACGAGGCATGCTGATGTTATGGACGGCTACTTAAACTTCCGCAACTTAAGTTTTACACACTTTAGTTGATTACAAATTCATTTCAAGGGTCTCTTTTTTTGTCTCTACGGGACTGTGGCCTTTGAAATAGGGGCTTGCTTACAATAAGACTTTTAAAATAATTTTCTAGAACAAATTGACTATCATGATGTAATTAAAAGGAAGTGCAGTGTAATATCTACATGTAGGGCAGCGAAACACAATTCTGTTTTAAAAATTAAAACAAAAAACGGCAAGACAATAAATTTTTCCTTTATTCAGAGCTGCAATTTGTTTGCGTTTGCGTGCAAAAATGTGAATTGTAGAAGATACGAGACATGCCAATGCTATGAATGGCTATTTGAACTTCCGCAATTGAAGTTTTGTTTCCTTTTGAAACTATATATCCCTTTAATCATTAATTATTGATCAGCCCGCGGCTAAATTACTTCTGGGTGTGATCGTGCAAAGACCTCTTGGCGCCGAACTTAATTATTCGGAAAGAAGTAATTTGGCAAAGAGATAAACAGTACATCAAGTGTCATAATGTCATTTTACCAGCTACTTCTCGTTTTATTTGTTTCAGTTTTAATATTTGCTTTGCTTCAACTGGCCAACGCTCAACCAAGTAAGTATCTGCTGGATTTCACTTGTGTTACTATTTTTTTTTATTGCTCGAAAACCCGATGAAACAACGGGTCTTGGACACTCGCTTTGGTCACTTAATGAACCTAAAACTGAAACGGTTCTCTGAAAAGGAAATCGAAAATATTTTGTTAGCCCCGATTTTTAATTGTTTTTTTTAATTGGGCCAAGCTAAAAGCAACGCGCGTAAAATTACTTCTTACTGATAAATTTATTTTTGTCAAGACCCAGTCTCTGAAAGATACATATTATTTAGTGATTTTTGTGCCCGAGGTAGATCTCGTGCACATTTTTTAAAATTTTTTTATTGAACTTCTTTAAAAAGTATGAATATGAAATTAAATTGAAGAATTATCATCAGTCGTTGGTCAATCTTCAAATGTAACTCAGTGTTTCCTCCGGACAAAGGAGTTTGTTCCAAGGCTTGCAATTCAATCAAAGTATTTTGTGTTAATTACTCTCCTACTACTCCACTGTACTAGTTACATTTTTTGTTATTTTATGAGAGATCGTCGAGGACAGGTATGCGATCTGCATAATTCTTCTTCTTCTCCTTTTTTCTTTTTCTTTTCTTCCTTAATACTGTAGGTGTCATCCAATAATATTAATGATCAAAGTATTACAGCAGAAACTGCAAAGAAACGTTGACACAGGCGACAGTTTGCCACCTTTTTTTTTTTTCTTCTTTATCATTTAGTTGAAAATTTATAAGGCGGTTTAAACTGGTGTAGGTTGTTCAGGTGATGTAAGGTTTGCTAATTCGCTTCTAAGAACAAATATGGCGGCCACAGCTCGGAGCCATTCCTGCAATTAATGGCGAATGTTAAAGTTGAGACTCAGTCCTCGACCGCCTTGTCTTTCTTCTTCATTGCTTTAAAACAATGGTCATCTTGAAAATGGTGGTTGCAAATCTTTATCCTTGACAGAACAATTTTTAGAGAGGCATAACCTCGTTAATCTGGCTTCGGTTTCTAACAATCGTTCTTCGATACTCGGGAGGGGAAGTCTTACGTCACACTCCTGGGTGAAAATTACCTAATAGCCACCAAGCATAAACGGAACTACATAATGATTTGCACTAGGTCCTGCGAGGGTGAGCGTCCTGTTCGATTTAGGTATTTGAATTTGAAGTTTTTGACAAGGGGGTGAGTCAGAAATTAAAAGGTAATTATTGCCTTGGTTCTTGGTTCTTGAGCGACAATTTTTCACCCAGATGACAGTAGATCGAAAAACTGTCGCTCAAAAAAAGGCCTTAAACAGTGCCTAGGGGGTCCGAAATGCAGTCAGAATACAAAGAAAAACAAGAAGACGCTAAAGGTAAGCTTCAAAGCGATATTCAATGTGCATTTTGCTAATTTAGTGAGCAAAGAACATTTCTCCATACAACGTCTTATAATTTTCTTGTTGTATGAATAATTAATTAGCTAAGTAGGAAAATGTTGTTGAGGGCTCTCATAGTGAGCTTGGGCTACCTGTAATAATATATGTACAGTATCAAATGAGAAACATTCGGGGAAACAAGGTTTTAAGAAGTTATATTTACAAGACAAAGTGAATTGTCTTTTCTATGTGCAATGAAATGTAATTATGTGACGTGTATTTAGATCCTTGCCCTTATTGCTATTGTCACATGAAAAGGCTAAGTATAGCCCTAGAAACCAAGGTATCTGCCAAGTATAGTTGACCCAAGAATTCTGATGTTTATATTTGGGTTTAAGGTAATATAAGGGTCAAAAGTTACTAGAGAACATTTTATTGAAAATTATTTCAGCTTTGAGATTGGTCGGAGGATCCACGAGCTCAGAAGGAAGAGTTGAAGTGTTTCATAATAACATCTGGGGAACAGTTTGTGATGACTTCTGGGATATAAATGACGCACGTGTCATTTGCCGTCAGTTGGGGTATCGTGACGCTATTAGCTCTCCAGGGTCTGCTCGATTTGGGGCTGGAAGGGGTAAAATTTGGTTGGATAATGTAAATTGTCAAGGCGACGAAACTTCAATTTTCGATTGTGGGCATAGAGGATGGGGCATCAATAACTGCGGTCACTCTGAAGATGCCTCAGTAATATGTTATGGACTACGCTCTGCAGGTAAGCTAAAATAATCCACTTTTTGCCTCTAGGTGACATTCTCATTAAATAGATAAATAAATAAATAATTAAATCATCGGGAGAAATGGTCGGACAAATACGCATATCAATGAGCCATTGAGGCGCGCGAAATTTAAAGACATCAGAGCACTTGTGGCTTGCATTTGCTACTCCGACAAAATTGTTTTCAAGATATCTGATTCACGCTTAACTGCATAGTTATACAGTTTCGGCTATGTTACAGGCTTATCTAGGTTCAGATTAGTTATTGGCGGTTTCATCTGCGCGAATATTACCATTTTCGACTCTGTTTTCGACTGAAAATTTACATAGAGCCTCCAATTCTCTTTATAGAGCGCGGCACAATTTCTTGCTATCGTTGTCTATATTAAACGTCCCTCTTTATTGCGCGTCCGACGGGTGTATTCAGGAGACTAACTTCCGATGCGAATGGGCCGATTCTAAACTTCGCACTGATCACTCTAGTTGTGCGTTATCTTCGTTCACATGTAATTTATTAAAGGCAAACTTACTTCTTTTTTGACTCCACTTTTTTCTCTACCGCCGTCTTACTCATAGAGTAATCAGTTAGAGCTAACGAAACTAAAATTTTCGACTGATCTTTAAGTCAGTTATCTGTAAGGAATAATTAAAATGCGTAAAGGTGTGATCTGGCCTCACAAAAGGGAAAACAATAGAGAGATTGGGCTATTGTTAGTTTCACCCGCCTACTCCACGATGAAGAGTACTGCCGCGCGTTCATGTTAACCAATGAAAAAGACTCATGTTCAGCAGTTTAGAATAACAATAAGCGATATAATTATGACAGACCTAGAAGCTTTCCCCGACAGTAAGTAAATGTCCCGAGAACAATGGCCATTTCTCTCTGCAAAGGTGAGCCTCTTGTGCGATTTAGTTATCTGAATTTGAAGTTTTTGACAAGGGAGTGAGTCAGATGACTAAAAGGTTCTATAATTCTAAGAAGAGTTGATGGTTTAAACCTATAAAATTGGAAAGATAAAGGATCAATACAACTAATTGTTAGCGTATTTCAAGCTTTGAAAGTAATTATTTTGGCCTTAGCAAACAGTTACTGTTTGACAAAATTCGCAATGCTGCACTGCATGGCTGTAGGTCCGTATGAGGTGCAAAAACTGCCTCTGGTCAATTTCTATTTTGTGGTCCAAAAACAACAGAAAAACCTTAGAGAGTGGCTCTTAATTTTAACTATTTATGTTCTAACATGTTTATCAACACACAGGACTAGTTTTAGAATTCATAACAGGTATTAATAAATGTCCTCCAAAAAGGCATTACTGCAATTTTCAATTCAAATCGCACATAATAGGTCATAATATGCGGTGGGAATTAATATACAATTCCATCTTTATCTTGGAACATATGTGCAGCATCAAATGAGAAACATTCGGGGAAACAACGTTTTAAGAAGATATATTTACAAGACAAAGTGAATTGTCTTTTCTATGTACAATAGAATGTAATCATGTGTATATTTAGATCTATTGCTATTGTTACATGAAAAGGCTAAGTAAAGCCCCAGAAACCAAGGCATCTGCTAAGTATAGTTGCCCCAAGCAATGTGATGTTAATGTATGGGTTTAAGGTAATATAAGAGTCAAAAGTTACAAGAGACCATTTTATTGAAAATTATTTCAGCTTTGAGATTGGTCGGCGGATCCACGTGCTCGGAAGGGAGAGTTGAAGTATTTCATGACAACATCTGGGGAACAGTTTGTGATGACTCCTGGGATATAAATGACGCACGCGTCATTTGCCGTGAGCTGGGGTATCGTGACGCTATTAGTTCTCCAAGGTATGCCCGATTTGGGGCTGGAAGGGGTAAAATTTGGTTGGATGATGTAAATTGTCAAGGCAACGAAGCTTCAATTGTCGATTGTGGTCATAGTGGATGGGGCAACAATGACTGTCGTCACTATGAAGATGCCTCAGTGGTATGTTATAGACTACACCCTGGAGGTAAGAGTGCTGAGCATGTATTCTTTGTAAGACAACCTAAAACAATCCACTTTTTGCCCTTAAGCGGCATTCTCATTAAAGAGATAAATAAATAAATAAGTAAATAAATAAATTTATTAAAATGTTTAATCAGTAATAGAAGTAACAGATATTAGTAATTATGATAATAATAAAAATAATAATAATTTTTAATTAAAAATAAATGATAAAAACTTTATTCAACTTAAAAAAATATATATATAATTATAAAAGTAAATTATAATCATCATAAAAAATGTCCCAGAATCCTTTGAGGTATTTTTTTTATAGAGGGGCTCCATACTCATAGAATATGGTCAACCTCTTTTCGTTTGGTTGTCACGTGATTGACCAAGCGTACGTACGCGTCTACAGATTGTACGGGTGGAGTAGGGGAGACTCTTAAAAAGACATTCACAATATGGTCAATTGACAGATGTCAAAACAGGATAGCCACTGACCATTATCACATGACCATATCGCGGGCTTATGTGTCAACTCATCGAGGTGACGTGATTTGTTTTGAACCTGTCCGCTGACCAGTTAACTGTTTTACTAGCTCGCGATCAATGTTCAATCTCATACTTTCTAGCTAGTTTGGGAGCACAGGGAAACTGATAATGCACACATATTAGACATCAATTATTTATTAATTTTTCAAATTCATATGATCTATGTTGTGTTTATGTGCGGCATTTTCATTTCAAACTGACCCCGGAAGCGAAAATTCAGCCAGCTATTACAGGCAGGAAAGACAGTTGCTTTTCACTTTGCTAACCATAGTCATCCGTTGGTCACACTCTAAGTCCAATTTGTATGCTCTGATTGGTCAAAATTTGGCAGGTGAGTTCATGCGGAAAATTTATGCAGCATCTTGAATCTTGTTTACTTTGACAGCTGAAGCTGACAGAGTTTTGTGTCAACTTGTGATGTCTTTAACTGTCTTTTTCCGCTGGATGTAGAAATGGGATTCAGCTGCTATCCAGAGTCTTCTGTTATTCATTGATAGTTTGTTTATTGGGTTTTGGTTGAGAAATTCGTCACTTGTCAATGTCGGAAATCCGATTTCGGATGGCATCTTTTTTGCTTTTCACCTTGCTTGATGCGTAAGAGGGTTGAAAAGTCTGAAGCGATACTGGCCTTACTTTATACCCTTCAGGAGCAGCATCTCGAATGGTAAGCCTGAGTAATTATTGTATTTGATGTTTGTTTTTATATCTAACTTAATGAAGTCGAGCGTAGTTGTGCGGCTATTTAGTTTCTGCACGTTTGTAAGATTTGAGACAATGATCTGACCAAGTATCAGGTTTGATATAAGCTTATATACAGAACTTTAAAAATCCTTAAGACATTTTCTCACCTCAAATAGAAAGAAAACGTTCCAAAGAGTATTTAGTTACAATTCTGGCTGTAAAAGAAAGCTTTGAGCGAATTCTTGCCTCTAGTTCATCTTTGAAAAAAGCAAACACCTGGAAGCGAGCTTAAAACATGAACTTAAGCCTTGAGCTTGAAGACTCAAGATTTTTAGAGACACTTTAAATACTTGTCTTCGTGAATAAAAACTGTTGTCTCTGTATTTGTTTCACCGAATTATATTTCTTTTATTAATTGCTAGTAGTCTTTCTTGTAATTTTAATCTCTGCAGTGCCGTTTGTTTTCAGTCGTTCAGTGAACATCGCTTGCAGGAGTACTCAAAATGCCGAGCGTATCAAACGCTTTTGAAGATTACACGTCAATAAAATCATTAAATAAAAAATAAACATAATAAATTCTTTATTATGTTGGAGGGTAACTCTATTTATGTTTGTTCAACACTCTACCACAGCTCGCACTGCAAAAGTGAGAACCGGCTGGCCGTATAGGTGATTTTGTTTGTTTTTTTTTTTTTTTAACGGTTAAGTAAAAGCCCACGCGTGCTTCGATCGTCCTGAATATTGAATGAGTGCAATTTGTTTTGCAAAATTGTGAAATACTGCATTCTGTCCGAGGTCTGTATGATAAACACAGTGCCTCATAGTGCTGTTACACCTCAGATGTGATGTATAAATGTTTATAGAAGGTTGTTTTACACGCACCCAGGTTTGTTGGCAAGATTTTGTAAAATAAACTTGTCAAACTTCCAGGCCTAATTAATCTAGTACGGTGATCAAGAGTCATTATGGCTCTTAAATGTGATCGAACATGATTGCCATTTTTTGGAGGTACATATGAGGCTATCAACTCGATGTAACATTTAGTTTACTCTTGGGCTGTTTGCAAATTATTTTTCTCTAAAATCACTTAGCCTTTCCCTCAAAAGTCACATGCTTCGCTGTTAGCCCTGGCTAAATCTATGTATTAACCTTGACAATTTTATACGTAGAAGACTGACAGACCACAACAAGATAATATCTCCAATATTACGCACTACAGTTGCAAAGATTGTGAAAACTAAATTTCACTGTAATTTTGCAGGGGAATCTTTGTGGGGATTTAAAGCAAAGTTTCTCCACAGGCTTCATTCTGTTTCTGTGCAATACAACCTTCAGATTTATCAGCGCAGTGAAGCAGAATTTGTTGTTGTTTGACACACGAGATTATTCGAATGCCATTTTCTAGTAGAACTTAAGAAATAGTCAGAACCTTCTTGGGTCAGGGTTCTCTGACAAAAAAAAAATATTTACCGTCTTAGTGTGTATTGAACAATGTAACAACAATTTTACTAACAAGCTAAACGCCAACGTACACAGAAAAAACCTTGCTATCGCCATGATGAGGTCGTCAATTCAGAAGTTAAAAAACTTTGAAAGTTCATAAAAGTTCACTCTAAAATTTACATGCACAAACAAAATTTATAAAACCATCACAAATTTTTGTTGTAGCCGTTTATCATCATTTGGTTTTGACTGGCAAGATAAGACGCGACCTTCAACCTTTAATACTTGATAGGCTATGCTGACACTACATAAACATGAAAGGCGAAAAAAAACACCTTAACCTATAAGACTAACTATAAAATATCACCTGAATATTTTCTGTACCAAATAGAAATAAATATATAAATATGTAAAGCAATAAATCCGAACCTACCTCCAGCTAGAGGGCGTCATTATTCTTGCCCTAGTCTGACAGCGTGTCGAGAGCGGAAAGGCCTATTAGTTCCAGTCCTACTCAGCATCACAGCTGAACCAGAGGGCGGCGCATATGAGCGTTTCAACGACCTAGCTCCTTACGCCCTGGTTCGGCACCATGATATCAGACGTCTGAATCAACTGCCGTATTTAATTATTTTCATCGACTAAAATAGGTGTTTGACACTCATAAGAAATTCCACGTTTGAAAGGGGCCTAACACGAAATAAGTTTCAGCTTAGTGGTTTGCAGTCTGTTATTAAGTTGTTGTTGTTGTTGTTGTTTTTTTTTTTTTTTTTAGTAAGAGCAATTCCTATCTCTTTGTAAATCCATTTTATTAATCGGCTTGTGCAACGACTTAAGAATTAGCTGTAATAGTTGATTTTACTTTCTCTTCGACTTGATTTGTATATCACTGGACATGATTTGTATTTAAAAAAAGAGCAATCGATTTTCATCCACTCATTTCAATAAAAGCAAATGGCATCACCTCTCACTATAACGGACAACCTCGAACCTTGACTTAATTCGTCGTATAAATTTGAGGCACCGTATAAAGACGAAAAAGCTAACCCTTTTTGATCAAATTATTTAAAGGTTTAAACTCAAAACTTTATATAGCTAGTGTCAAATAATTATAATTTACTTTTACCGGTATCTCTTGTAATAATAGTAATAATAATAATAATAATAATAATAATTATAATAATAATAGATTTAGCCAGGGCTAAAAGCGAAGCTCCCGTTGATAATTTCATAATTTAAATCAGTTAAACTTTAGGGCACATTCATGTGAATTTGAGGCAAAGGCTACGTGATTTTAGAAAAAAATAATTTAACAGTCCAAGAGTGAAACAAATTTTACATCGAGTAATAGTCTTATATTTACACCCACAAATAGCAATCATGTTCTACATCAGTAGATTAGGTCTGGAAAACAACTTCTTCCCAAACAAAATAACCCAGTCGCCCACCACCTTAAGTGTTATTGTCTGAGAAAGTGTTCCAGGGGCCAAAAGTTGTGGTCAACCGATTTGGCTGAAACTTCGCACAGAAGCTGGGTGTGATGAGGTATTTCAAAAGCCACTTTGGCTCACTTCTCTGACTTCTAGTTTTGGAGTTACAGGGGGGTCTCAGTTTTTGCCCTTTGAGCACCAAAAATCCAGCCTTCAAGGGGGCATTTTGAAAGTGTGATAAGACTCCACTGATAAATTGTGCTGCCAAATGAATTTGACCATAAACTCTACTATAATAGGGCTTTCACTTCATGCATGTAACTTTGTCCTCAAGGTATTGCACAGAGAGGACCCTGGGGCTAGAGTTTGGTCAAAATTGATGTTAAAATTACAACCCAAAATAGCCATTTTTCAAAATTTCACTATATTCACCTGCCTTCTTGCATGACTTCCATGCCTATTCCACCGTTTACTTTAGTCACCCAATTATCAAAATCAGTTGAGAAAAATTTGGCTTATTATGGTTTATTGAATTTTTGGAACAAACACTTCATGCCCCTCTAAGGCGATGCAAAATGGAATTTTGAGCATAATTCAGGCCATAAACAAACCAAATTGTTGACAAGAAGCCCTAATTGTGTACTTGGTAAATGAAAATGAATTGTCAAAGCCAAATCAGTTTCGTTGTTTAGAAATACACCGATTCTTACCTTTAAATTGATCTAAAACGAGCCTCTGATTAGCACAAAAACACATGATTTAGCAAAACAAAGGTGATTTTATTATTTGAAAACCTAGCAACCACTATGGGAACACAAATGAAGATGTTCTGACATAGATAAAACGACGTTTTTACAAGATGCTTAAATTTTTCTTTGATTTATATTCAGTTTCACGTCACATTTCTAAGCATTATTCCAAGCATGTGAAGTCTCCATATTTTGTCAGGCCCATTTTTTTTTTATATTTTTACCAGATAAAGTTAGCTTATCAAACGGTTCGTTAACATACATTCTTTGTCTGACCTTGTAGTAGCCTGAATAGTTGTTGTAAATACCCATCAGCAAAGGAGCATGGCCATACGTACATAGATTATACAAACATATACGAGAATCAGTGAGCAGTATCGATGTGAACTGTGATTTTCCGAGTCCTTTAGAGCTGAAAGAATGAAACCATCCATCCACAGTTAGGAGAGCTGGATAACAAAAAGCTTTTCTTAAGGAAAACAAGAACGCTCTTAGTAGCGTTGAGTCTCGCTTGCTTGGAGATGAGTTTTGTTGTCAAAGGCCCCGGTGCCGTTATACTACTCTTTCGTTTGGAATACAAAACGAGTGTTGTACGTCATATTGTATGTACTCAAAAAGTAAAAATTGCAAGGAGAGAAAGGCCGCACATCTTAGCCTCAAACCGGTGTGAAACCTTTGAAAACCTTCTACATATTGATATTGCTCCATTGAGGAGTACTCTTTCAGGGATTCTACACTCGAAAAATTGAAAGATAATTTTTATCGGTATCAGGGGCCCATGACTCTGTCAGTATAAATATACATAGCTTCTTTGTACCGGACCAAGATACGGCTCGGTACACTATATGTTCAGCACAGGAAAAAAGTGTAAGTTGAACAGAACCTTATACAACACACAGTTAATTCAGTTCGCGCGTATTCCTGTTGAATTTGTTGTCCTTTTTATAAGATATCAATATCGCATGAAAATAATGACATTTTCCATAGCTGCTTAGTATCTACTTTTAATATCTCCGTACAATCTCAGAGTACAATGTTTAGAGTTGTACACAGCATGCATTTTAGTTAGATAGATAGATAGATAAATAGATAGATAGATAGATAGATTGATAGATAGATAGATAGATAGATAGATAGATAAATAGATAGGCAGACAGACAGACAGACAGATAGATAGATAGATAGATAGATAGATAGATAAATAGATAGGCAGACAGACAGACAGACAGATAGATAGATAGATAGATAGATAGATAGATAGATAAATAGATAGGCAGACAGACAGACAGACAGATAGATAGATTGATAGATAGATAGATAGATAGATAGATAGATAGATAGATAGATAGATAGATAGATAGATAGATAAATAGATAGGCAGACAGACAGACAGATAGATAGATAGATAGATAGATAGATAGATAGATAGATAAATAGATAGGCAGACAGACAGACAGACAGACAGATAGATAGATAGATAGATAGATAGATAGATAGATAGATAGATAGATAGATAGATAGATAGATAGATAGATAGATAGATAGATAGATAGATAGGTAGGTAGGTAGGTGGGTAGGTAAGAACCTTAGTTTATGTCACGATAAAAAGATCAGGATTGCTGGTGTGGTCGTGCATACAACAATTACAAGAAAAATAAGGAGTAATGAAAGCAAATGTGCACTTAAAAATTAAAAGCTGTTAAAAGTTTTTTCTTGTATTACAGTATCACCAGGATAAAGCGTTTCATTTTCCCAGAAAATTTCACTTTCTCGTCAAAACAATCACTGACCCAGACAGACTCGGATTACCCTTACGAAATGAGACACTATCTTTTTTCTATCTTAAAGCTAGTTAATGAAACTATCTACAAGCTATCTTGTTTCTAGTTTATTCCTATCCTCATGCCCTGTGTAGCCACTAATAACTAATTACTATCTTAAGCCTATCTTAATAATAACTAATTTCTAGTTATTTGGAACCATACAGATAGGCTATCTAAATACTATATTAAAAAGGAAATTTTTGCATCGCTGCAATAGTTAGCTTTTGGATACACATAAGATAGAGTAAAACTAGCTTTTTATCGGCTAAGAAGCTAGCTTTCGGATAGGTTTTTGCCAATAATGACATCATTGACATAGTTAGAAACTAGTCATTAGATAGAAGTTAACTAGCAATTTACATGTATTAATGGCACGACAGATAGCAATAAACTAGTTGAACGATAGTGTTCGGATAGCTTTAAACTAGATGTCTGGTAGCTAAAAACTAGTGTTTGGATAGCAATAAAATAGATGTCTAATAACTTAAAACTAGTGTTTGGATAGCAATAAACTAGATGTATGATATCTAAAAACTAGTGTTTGGATAGCAATAAAATAGATGTCTAATAACTAAAAACTAGTGTTTGGATAGCAATAAACTAGATGTCTGGTAGTTATTGGATAGCATTTAACTTAGTTTTTTGATTAGCTAGAGTGGTTGCACGGATAAGAATTAGATAGACGCGGCGTAATAAGTTGATCAATCTTAGTGACATGCCATAGTTTTAACTTAAACCTTTAAAAATATAATAAACAGTACATTTTTAAACACGATAATGCAAGTCATATTATATTGAAATACACTTGACTGTTGCCTGTAGCCTATAGCAAAGGATTCCATTTTCATTAATAATGATTTATTAGTTCCATCACAAGCTGTTCAAAGTTCACATCAAATTTGATACAACTTTAGTATTTATAATAATTTATATAAGAACTCAGCTGCATGTCTGCGCCACTTCCTAATTTATCCACAACACCTTCTTTACATTGGAAAGCTTTGATCCACTTGCCTTTCCCTTTTGCTCTGCAAAGAAGACATAAATATTAAAGGTCAACAATTTGCCAATTATAAGAATAAAGTTATTCCATTAAAGAGTTCTTTATGGTATTAATTGTTTTTTAAATTTATCGGCCACTACTTGAATATCGCGGATCTATTCAAGAGGAGCCATAAACCCGATGTGCCCTTAGACTGGTTTCTCTTTACATGTGTAATACAGAAGAACAATTATAGCTAGCCATGAAAGAAAATAAATTTAACCGTCTAAAACCAAACACAAACAACTTTTACTTAATTGTTTACAGTAAGACAATTCCGTGCTTCCAAATATTGGTTTATCTTATCTTAGCGGAAAAGGCGGCGCATTCCAGTAGCACCGGCCAAGACTTTTAGAAAAAACCACA
>OZ037782.1:29016679-29111679 GCA_964035525.1 Porites cylindrica | reverse complement strand
GTTTGTCTATTGTCCTGGCGTTATTGTTATGTTTGATAGGCCGAAAAACCCTATGCTTGAACCCTTGCCAGGAGTAAATCAGTCAAGGAAGTACTTACGTACCTTTCCCTGTCACAGGATTTCTTTTTGTCCTTTTTCTTCTTCCCCATTTCTCGTCAAAAAAGATATGTAGAAATCGCTTTCTCTGCCTTCTGGCGTTGACAGCGCGTTGAGAAGTTGCGTTACAAAGCGAGAAAAGTGACTAGAGATTTATATCACGGTGCCCTCAACAATTAATAAATTAAGAATATGATACTATGTTTTCTTCAAACAACCAGGACTTCGTTTGACAGGAACTTCCGTCAGCCGGAAGCAAGAATAGGTAATGTACCTCGGCCCGAAATTTTACTGGACACAAACCTTATGACGCGGAAAAATATTGTGATAAGAGATTTTTAGACTGCGTAATAAATCTGATCCCTGATTCGGGCTCAAAAACCTTGTGATCCCTGATCCCAGTCTTCTGAGCCCTGAGCCCTTTCCTGTGAGCCCTGATCCCAGTTATATTTTGGGCTTTGAGCCCTGAGCCCATATACCATGTTACGACCCTGTTGTCACGTACCGCACCAGAGAGTCAACTACTGCTTGTTTGCGCTCATCACGCTTAAAGATATCAGTTATGAATCCAAAAAGTAACAAAATGGCTGAGAAAAAGGAAAAGTTCGGTTATGAAGGACAGTGCAAGCGGAGAAAAAAATTCCGAAAAGGTATATGATATCGTGGAGTTAAAGAGATTTCGCATTCGTGTCATCGATTCCACGTAGACTGAGGAATGCTGGCGAACTCGATCCTCAGGCATCCTCTTCTTGTACTGGAATATTTCTATTTTCAGCCTAAAGAAAGCGGTTCACCTTCATCATCTGCGATCACAAAAGGGAGATTCAGGCATTTTGAAAAAACAGGCCTTCTTAAAATGAGTCAGACGCGATTGATCAAGATTGATATCGCAGTAAAAGTATTATCGTGTCGCGTGGAAGGTAATCGAGCTTGGCACGATAATTAATTATTACAGTCCTCCAACACACAACTGAGTACAACGCTTTTTAAAGAAAAATTTTCGCAAATGGCTGCTCACTATTACAAGGTACTGTTGGTACACATGTAGGAAACTGAAACGAAAAAAGAAATAATCAAAGCAAGCCTTCATCGAGAAATTGTGGTGTGGATGATGTGATTCTCTGTGACTTTAGAATTAAATGGTTTTGTGAAGCACTAATATATAAAAGCGACTCAGTCTTACATTAACTTTAAAATACAGTGCAAGTCTTGATTAATCGAGCTTTCTGTGTATAAAATAAGTGAGCATTGCCAGCTAGCTGACTAACCGTGACAAATTATTATTGATAGAATTTACAATAATTTGCTATAGAAATGGTCGGCTTAATAAGGATACCGTATGTTATTACAGTACTATTTGCCGACTTTGAGAAGTGCCATATTATAGTTAATATTGGTAGGTTTGAGCCTATCTTTTCACTACCTATGTTCAAGATAGTTTTAAGATAGGTTATAAAGTGTTTCATGAGAAACAGATAGCTTTCAAATAGCCTAACTTTTCACTATCTTTTCCAAGATAGCTTTTGGATACCATATTAAATGGCTTTATGGACAATGGATAGATTTAAGATAGGCTATCTTTTTACTATCTACCACTAAGTTAGTACTAAGATAGCAGAGAGTTTAACTTTACAAAATGAAAATAGAAATCAGATAGCCTAGCTTTTAACTAACTCCAGTGAAGATAGTTTTCAGATAGCTGAGATAGTAGTTGGTTAGGCTATCTTTTTGCTATCTACATAGGTAGTTAGTTTTAAGATACTCTATCTCCTAACTACCTGGCAGATATATAATAGTTAGCACAAAACTAGGACAGAGATAGCTATGCACTATCCGCTCAAACTCTAAAATAGCAAAAAGATAGCGAGTTTTGTTGAGGAACTAGATTTTAGATAGTTGAAACTACTTTTAAGATAGCAATAAACTAGCAATAAGATATGATCATTTTTGTAAGGGTAGTTTACTTGAATTTAGCGTTCAGTGCAGCGAAGAGGTTATGTTCTGTGAAATTTATCTACAGTCTGCGGCCCACATCATCACTGATCCACGATTTATTTATTTATATATTTTATTTTCAAGTTTTTTTTTTAACCGATCCTTGATCCCTGATTTCTCGCTCCTTGATCCTCGCTCCTGATTTCCAGTAAACCTTGAAGTCTTGCTCATTAAGATTATTCTTTTTTTTTTCGACCACTGAAGTGATCAGTTGTTCCAAAATAATCAACGCTTTCAAGCCATAGAATTCTTGGACCAACCCGTTCCGGAAAAGCTCGATATGGGATTTCTATTAACTATCGGCATGAAGTGCTGCAAGTAGAGTGTGCGGTTAGTCAAGTTCAAAGCTACCCGTATAAACACATCCGTGACACGTTAGGGTGGACTTCCACTGATGCGTTTTTGGCTCCGCTGTTTAACGCACGTAAATTTTAATCGCATAAATCAAATAGAGGTAAGACATAAAGTACTGAGATTAAACGTCAAATTAAGCGAGTTTCTACTTTTACGCTTACATAATTGTACGTGCAGCCTTTCATACATTGTCTTTATTTTATTTGCGAACGCAAATTTTACGCACGTGCGCACGTAACAGTGGATACTTCGTATCTCAAGTATTTATGAAGTCCAACACGACTTCACATCCTAACAACTGCGAAAATCTATCAATTAAATACATAAAACAAAGTGAATCTATTTAGCCGTACATTTCCTGTAATTGCGACAATATTCTGAGAAACGTAACGCCTTAAAAAGCCACAAAATCCTGAGGATTTTCCCGCTATAATATTTTCTCACCCTGCTTAGGGATGCGCCTGCATGTCGTGCATAATTACACGAAAATCAAGGGCCTCCATTCGAGGAAAATTACGTCATTGCCAAACTTACATGCGTCATTTCAGTCATTGCCGAAATAAACTGCATTCTCATCACGAGACTCATTTCCATACAAAGAAAGTCGTCACGATTCGTATCCCCAGTTTCGAACAAACTAGGTCCGACGGAAAAAAAAAAAACGACTGCATTTTAAGAGTCTCGCTCTGCTCAAGCAAACGAGACTAATAACCCAAACAAAGCCTTGCATTGAGATGATGCAATTATTATTATATCAAATTAACTACCCGCCATTTTGGACTTGGAGAGTGTGGGGACTGGACCGAGTTCCCGTCCAATCCTTCTCCTGTTTCGCGGGAATTTTTTTGTGTTTTACATCAAGGTGTGTTCGAAGTTCTAGAAGGTGATCTGTGTCAGGATGATTTTACGATAGCATTTTATCCCTTTAGAGGGGTGAATGGCCAGTGTGGTGTGACGTCGTGGGCTGTGCAAGAAACGGGATTGCTTCCTTTGTTGTCTTCCGATAGCGGCATGACTGCATGGTTAAAGCACAAGTAGAAGGGTTCAAGTGTGTCCGGGAAGAAGAGGAAGACCTGGTGATGCCAAAGCTACAGGTGATTCAAAAGATCATGTAGGGATCATACACGCGCACAAATGGCTCTTATCGCGGTTTATGGGACTCCTTTACTTGAAGAGAGACGATGATATATGAGTTACGATATTGTTGTCTCAAATTGTTTCTTTATGGTTGATTGATTCCCTTGTTAATTTCCTGGGCCCTGACGAAGAGCACTAAACATTCAACAAACTCATCGCAGCAATATCTTTATCAAAAGGAACAACAACAATAATAGGAATAACTTGAAGGCTGTTTTTTGTCTGCTCGAGCTGTTTCTGTACATTCAGCTTGTCACGTGGACACGCTTGTAAAGCAATGCTAAGTTTGGCAATGCACAATTTCGAGCCGGCTTGCATTGAAACTCCACCGGTCTCTTTTATTTGCCTGTTTCGACGAAGACAAGTGAACTTAAAATACGCCTAGCTACATAATTCCGCAGGAATTGCTTTGGGAATCTTAGACACCAAAAACAATTTTAGAAAATCTCAAGATGATTAGAAAAATTTGTAAAATACTAGAACTTGAATAGCAGTGTATATAGGAGAATACTGAATAGCAGTTGGAACAGTCAACCGAATTTTGGCAACATTTCACAGGCAAAAACTTTGAAAAAACGTTCTTATTTTTCTATATTTTTTCATTAAATGTTAATTCAATAGTTAACATTATTTTAAATAAAGTTTTAATTAAATAATGAAACATTTTTTTCTACAAATATACACGAATCTTCCGTGCTCTTCCAGAACAATTCAGAGTCAGTTCCCATTCAAGTACGACATATGTGTGTTCATTGCCTATGCTTTATTCCAAGCAAATCCAATAATATCAACTAATTCGGTCGATTTTGCGACGCCATTTTAATGACATTTTCTTGCTGAAAATGTCAATTTCATCGAAAAACTTAGATGCAGCATGTTTTCAAAGATCTTCGACGAAAAGGGTAAATAATGGAAACCCTTAACTGAATTGTGCATTGCATGATAAGCGTGTGCACGTGACAAGCTGAATGTAAACAAGCAGCTCGAGCAGACAAAAAACAGCCTTCAAGTTATTCATATTGTACTTGTCTCTTTTTTGACAAATTTGTTGAATGTTTAGTGCTCTTCCTAAGGGAATTGTCAGAAATTCGCACAGAGGGCAAGGGGAGGTGAGAATTTTAAATTTGGGATCGGAAATGAGGTGACCCATCCTTGCAATGGGAATGAAATTTGCTAACCCTCCCCTTGAGCTTGACCTAAAATATCATGAACCTCTCCCTCTTGTATAAATGATAAAATCTAGTTCTTGCAATACACTGGGGTGAGTCAGTATTATGAAAATTCAAAATATGTTTCTAATCTGTTCTTTGTAATGCTATATACATACATTTTAGATGACAGCATTAAGAGTCCGACTCTGATTCTGACAGCTGATCACTCGACTCTTCTATTTCTCCCAAGTTTTGTTTTCTTCTGTGGGTGAACCTCTATATGATCACGGGCATACATTTGCATGACCCTCCCCCTTTTAACGACCCATTTTTCATGACCCCTCCCTTTTCTGAGTCTCAAAAAGTTGTGACCCTCCCTCTGTTTTCACCCCCCCCCCCCCCCCCATCCCCTCCTGCTAATTTCTGACAAGTCCCTAAGGACCCTGGAAATTAACATGGGAATCAATCAACCATAAACAAACAATATCGTAAATTATATATCATCGTCTTTCTTCAAGCAAAAGAGTTCCGTAAACCGCGATAAGAGCCATTTGTGCACGTGTATGATCCCTAACTGATCTTTTGAATTACCTGTGGCTTTGGCATCACCAGGTCTTCCTCTTCTTCTCCAGACACACTTGAACCCTTCTACTTGTGCTTTAACCATGCAGTCATGCCGCTATCGCAAGACCACAAAGGAAGCATTCCTGTTTCTTGCACAGCCCACGACGTGACACTGCACTGGTCATGCATTTACCCCCTCTAAAGGAATAAAGTGCCATCAAAAAATTATACTGAAACAGATCGCTTTCTAGAATTTCGTACACACCAGTACCCAGTCGTTCGAAGGCCGATTAGTGCTTAACACGGGGTTAAATTTAACCCGTGTTTGTTTTTCTTGTGTTTAAAAGTATTTTCTCGGATAATTTTCTCTGCTATTTTTAGAGGTTCCAATCATCAACCTGTAGACAAAAAGAATTAAAACTGAAATGCTCTTTAAGCTTTCAAATCTGAATTCAAATCTCGCACTGACCCTGGGTTATCTTAACCCTGCTTTGAACAACTCGGCCCTGATGAAAAACACAACAAATTCCCACGAAAAGGAGAAGGATTGGGCGGGAACTCCGTCCAGTCCCCACACTCCATAATTGCAGGCCAGCTAACTTGATGTAATAACAATTGCATCATCTCAATGCAAGGATTTGTTTGGGTTGTTTTCTTTATAAAAGCAAAACAAGCTTTTTGTTATGCAGCTCTCCTAATTGTGGATGGATGGTTTCATTTTTTCATCTCTAAAGGACTCGGAAAATGACAGTTCACCTCGATACCGCTCACTGAAGCTCGTATATGTTTGTATAATCTCTGTAAGTATGGTCATGCTCTTTTGCTGATGGGTATTTACAACAACTACTCAGGCTACTACAAGGTCAGACGAAGAATATGTGTTAGTGAACCTTTTCATAAGCTAAATTTATCTGGTAAAAATATTTAAAAAAAAGTGGGCCTGGCAAAGTATGGAGACTTGGAGTAATGCTTAGAAATATGACGTGAGACCACGGGTGGCCCAACTGTAATATTGGCCACCTGTGGCGTAATATGAGAGTTTGTATGGGAAAAATAGAGTTTGAAACTTAGATGAAATAAATGTCAGGTCAGATGATGTAAAAGTACTCAAATCGAGCTGAAACTTCGTAAAAACAAAGACAACGACTCCAGGTAACAATATTTACATTTTCTTGCTAACTTTTCTTGCTTTTACTTCATTTATTTCATCTAAGTTTCAAAATCTATTTTTCCCATACGAACTCTCATATTATGCCACAGGTTGCCCATATTATGCTTGGGCCACCTGTGGTGAAAATGAATATAAATCAAAGAAAAATTTAGGAATCTTGTAAAAAGATCGTTATATCTACGTCAGAACATCATCATTTGTGTTCCCATGGTGGTTGCTAGGTTTTCAAAGAATAAGATCACCTTTGTTTCGCTAAATCATGTGTTTTTTGTGCTAATCAGCGGCCCGTTTTACACCAATTTAAAGGTAAGAATCGGTGTATTTCTAAACAACGAAACTGATTTGGCTTTGACAATTCATTTTCACTTACCAAATACAGAATAAGGGCTTCTTGTCAACAATTTGGTTTGTTTATAACCTAAATTATGCTCAAAATTCCATTTTGCATCGCCTTGAAGGGGCATGAAGTGTTTGTTCCAAAAAATCAATAAACCACAATAAGCCAAATTTTTCTCAACTGATTTTGATAACTGGGTGACTAAAGTAAACGGTGGTATAGGCATGGACGTTATGCAAGAAGGCAGGTGAATAGAGTGAAATTTTGAAAAATGGCTATTTTGGGTTGTAATTTTAACATCAATTTTGACCAAACTCTATTCCCAGGATCCTCTCTGTGGAAAACCTTGAGGGCAAAGTTACATGCATGAACTGAAAGCTCTATTATAGTAGAGTTTATGGTCAAATTCATTTGGCAGCACAATCTACCAGTGGGGTCTTATCACACTTTCAAAATGCCCCCTTGAAGGCTGGATTTTTGGTGCTCAAAGGGCAAAAACTGAGACCCCCCTGTAACTCCAGAACTAGAAGTCAGAGAAGTGAGCCAAAGTAGCTTTTGAAATATCTTATCACGCCCAACGTCTGTGCCCAGTTTCAGCCAAATTGGTTGACCACAACTTTTGGCCCCTGGAACACTTTCTCAGACAATGACACTTAATTTTGTAAGGGTAATTCATAGTCTCTCCAACCACTCCGTTGAAGAGACTATGGATAGTTGGACAGTCCCAAAATGTAATTTTATGAACACACGATAGTCCTCGGTGGCAGCCAATTTACAGGTTGCATTCCTCTGTCTAAAAGGGAGGCCAAAATAAAAAAAAAATTAGGCAGGATTTTTTGTGTTTGACAAGTTTTACTCTACAAGTAAATCTTGGCGACAAGTCTGGTGGCAACCAGCCTTTTAAATATACTTTTTTTGATCACATCTGAGTTAAACAGTACTATGAGTTGCAGTTGCTGTTTTTTTTTTTATCATACAAACCTGGGACAGAATTTGTTATTTTTTGCCCCATTTAAACCTATAATTCTGCATTTTTTCACAATTTTGCAAACCAAGTTGTAATCATTCAATATCCAGGACTATTGCGGCACACGCTTCCTTTGCACAACAAATTACAGTATTGACCACATTATAAAACGTTTTCATGAAGAGAATTCCATAATGCCGGGACTTTTCCGTTAGAAAAATCTGGTCCTATGTAAAATGCAGGGTAATAATTATGGGCTTTTAGTGAGAACGATAAAAAAATTCCCCAAATCATCTTTTCGGCTAGACAGACGGTTTCTCACTTTTTCTGATAAGCACCAACTAATTTGCAGTTCGAGCTGTCAAGTGTTTGAATGAACATAATAGAGTTACCATTTACGCTTCAACACGATAGAAAATTTGTTATGTTTAGGTTTTATTTCCCTTTATTTATAAAACTGTTTATGGTTATGTGCTTTAAAAGCGAGCGATATCTAAGCGCGACATTTTGAGTACTCCTACATGCGAGATGTTTATGTACGACTGAAAACAACCGGCGCGACGATATAAATTGCGAGAGGGACTACGAAGAATCAATAAAACAAATTTAACTCGGTGAAACATGTACAGAGACAATAATTTTCATTCACAAAGAGGAGTGTATAGAGAGTAATGTATCTCTGAAAATCATGAGCCAGATAAGCGCCAGGTAAGCATAAGCTTATTTATGGTTTCAGCCGGCTTTCTGTTGTTTGCTATTTTTCAACATGAACGCGAGGCAAGAAAATCGCTCAGAGCTGTAAATTTACAGCCAAAATCATAACGTAAGATTCTTCGGAACGTTTTCTTTGTATTTGCGGTCAAAAAATGTCTAAAGGCTTTTTAAACCTGATACTATTGTAGATCAGATCATTGTCTCGTGCATAAACTAGCCGCGTAAACTACGCTGGACTTTAGGAAACCGGAAAAAAAAGCATAAAAATTAGACGTAGAGCGTGACCAACGCGTGACTATGGTGAGAAAAGTCAAAAGCATGTAAAAGCCGGTTGAATTTTAGCGTCCGAGGTCAGTCAGTCAGGTCAGTTGTTTCTTTTTTTTTAGTGCGGCTCATGAACACGACTTATTTCATATGCATTTTAAAAACATGAACTTGAGCCTGCGGTCATTCGAAAAGTAGCAACTTGTCAGCGGATAACTTAAAAAAAACACTCGAGCCCGCGGTATGGTCAGGCGATACTAGTCAGCGGATACACTGTTTTGGCAACTGTCAATTGATCAAAACATGGATGTACAATTAGGTTGCATGCTCCCAAACTTGCTAGAAAGTGTGAAGTTAAACATCGGTATGTCTGTGGTGCGGACGGACGGACGGAAGGTTGGGCGGTCGGTGTACCGTCACCTGATTGCCAAATTTTCTAGGATGGATATATTTTTTAAGCAATGGGGCTTCTCTTAAAATACAGAACAGAGCCCGTGATCAAATAAAATATCAGCGGAAAGCTTAAAAAATACTTGACCTCAATGAGTAGAACAATGAGCTCGCGATACATTCAAGTGATGATGGTCAGCGGATGCTCTAGTTTGACAGCTGTCAATTAACCTTCATTAGAATGTCAAATATTAGTATCAACGGACAGTCGACTACAAGTGTAAGTAAGACATTTCAGCCGGCTCGTATTGGGGGCGACGTGCCAGATCGTGTACCTGAGCGGACCTGAGCCCACGTTATTAGTTTTCTGATAGTGCACAGGTCCCATTTTGATAGCTGTCAATTGACCTTAATTTGACTCGCGCATATAGTTTCGTTTCTATGTTGAATTGGTAGGCGTGACATATTATATCAGCTTATATGTAGGGGGCAAAACGACTGGTCTTGCACCTGAGCCTGCGAGATGGTCATGTGATAATTGTTAGCGGATGTCTGATTTTGACAGCTGTCAATCTAATCATCCTCATACGGATGGGTAACATAACTGGCTGACAAGCTAATGTCAAGATGTGGAAGATCTATTTTGACATTTGACATCGGCTTACATGAAGTGTGTGTGGGCGTACCCTACATCATAACCAAATTTTCTCGGCTGGATGGTTTACCAAATTTTATCCATGGTGCTCCGCTGATCGCGCTTCGCGTGCGCGAGAGCTCCGCTAATAATAATGGTATTGTAATAATTATGATCATAATTTTATAATGGCAGTGAAAATGATAATGAAAATACTAATAATAATGATAATAGCGTAATAATAATGATGATGATGGTAATGATATCTATTACAAATTTCTCAAGCTGACTGGCTTATCAGCCTGCGTGGCAGCCGGTCTGGTCACTCAAGACCTATTAAGAACTCGATATAGTCAGGGATTTAGATGGTTTGCGGCACAGGCTAACTGGCTAGCAACTGTCCTGATTTCAGCACTAATAGGACAATGTAATAGGACAGTACGCGTCATCCCTTAGTAATTAGACAGTATGCACCATCACCTGCGCGACATTCGTGTCGTCCAATTCGTGTCTGTAATCATACTAGTGATTAAGTTAGCTGAACACAGTTTTGCGGGGGGTCAGCGGTAGTGCGTGTTTTAAATTAGACAAACAAACATGGCGGAGAAAAAAGCAATGATACACAGAAGACGATTTCTCAAAATCTACTCTATAAAATTTTGTGATATTTGGCAAACTTTTTACTTTTATCGTATTGTAAATGATGAGAACTTTAAAATGGAAGTTGAACAGACGAATTTTATGACACATTTAATAATTACAGTACAATTATATTACTGATTACCTAAAAATAAAAACCCCTCTGTTAAAATTTGGTCAAATAACTTTCAAATGGTAATGATTAATTATAGTAAGCTGTGTGCGAGTTTATAGGAAAATCTAATGAGCGAATTTTATGTAAACTCAGTAAAGGTGAAATTTTAAGGTTGTATTTAATCTTTCATGTTGCCATGGAAACTACGAAAACATCAAATTTTACCTGTCAGTCAAAATCTTTCATAAGTGTATTTTTCACCTGCCAAGTTTCAGCTTGTGAGCTGCGACGTTTCTCTTGCCATAATTAAGCAAATGACCTATACTCGGAAACTGCCAAAACTGTGTTCAGCCACCTTAAACAAACTAGACTCCCGCCACGCGGTCGTCCGATTTTCTTAATCACTCGTATAATTACAGACCGAATTGGACTGCACTCAGTCCCAATTCCATTACAACTACTACTACTACTACTACTACTACTAATAATTATAATAATAATGATAATAATAATAATAATGATGATGATGATGATGATGATGATAATAGCTTTAATAAGAAAATTGCCCGTACAGCTCGTAAAAGGTTATAAAATCTTAGTTATGAAGAGTAAAACATGACGTTTCACTCAGTATTTTGCAGCTTAGATTTATAAGAGTACGTAGATCTCAATCATATAATCCCTTTTGTTTTTGTAAAGGAAAATATTTACATTTTATAATCGTCATTAAGCGTTCTTCCTTGAAATCTTCCTCTCTAAGATTGCTCCAGGACAATAAATAGTACGTTTGGTGATATTGAGGTAAATGATACAAACGGCTACTTTGAAATACGTCAGTGGACCATACTAAGTTCCTTTACGCCCCAGGCCGTGGCTTTGGTCTCTGTACAAGAACTATACCTCGTCTCTTGCAGGTAAATTGAGTGACGTAATAAATTCTTGTAACTAACGAAAGGAATACCAGAAAACGAAAAAGTCGCATTTTTTTGTTACCTACCAAAGTCAGCCGGAATTGCTTTTTATTTCCTGATCGTTTTACCTACTGTTACTTATGCTTTAGTTACGTGGGATTCTTGCCAAAAAACCCTCTTTGGGGAGCTGGAAAAAAATCCATGTTCGGGCTGCTAAGTAAGATTATCTTTGGTTTAAACTCTGGTACACGTCGAGCGACAAGGTGCTAGATCATATATACGAACTGGTTTTCATTAAATAATCCATATGATCCAAAAGTTATTATTACTGGCCCATACGTTTTTCTAACCAAATTGCCCCCGAAACTATCCAGAAATTTTTGAACATGTACTACTGCATTTATAATTTACGAAGAAAGCAAACGTCTGAGATACCTTTTCCCAAGACAAAGCTACTTAGCAAGTCCAGCTGCTACAAAGTACAAACATTGTGGAACTCTCTGGAGAGTCACACAGAAGAATTACCAAGTTTTGACTCTTTTAAAAAGACACTGAAAAGTCAGCTTTCTAAAAGTAAATATTTTTAGGCCTTGAATTTCATTGTTTATGGTGTTATTAATTGCTTTTAATAACGATTTTCATAATACTGTATTTTTAGTTTTAACACGACCACATCGCCTCTGCTTTAGTTTTCAATCGTGCTTAAATAGTTAAATACCATATATAAGGCATTTTTGCTGCACAAGAATTGTCTGC
This sequence comes from Porites cylindrica, assembly GCA_964035525.1. Taxonomy (NCBI): domain Eukaryota; kingdom Metazoa; phylum Cnidaria; class Anthozoa; order Scleractinia; family Poritidae; genus Porites; species Porites cylindrica. The sequence goes on along the minus strand of OZ037782.1, from coordinate 29,099,484 downwards.
CAAAGGCTAGGACTTGATTGGAACGACCCTCCGATGTGTCATTCCCAGCAACGTTGTCTTTTGAATTTCCTGGAGGCTGATTTTTCCTGACGTTTCACTGATTAACTTTCCTAAACCGTTCTTTATCACTACCAAGAATGCTCCTTTGATCACTGTATATTATCATTATCATTATCATTTTATTGTCATTGTCATTGTCATTGTCATTTCAGTCATTGTCATAATCATTGTCATTATGATTATAGCTATCACTATCACTATCATCATTATCATTATCAGTATCATAATCACTATGATAATCATTACCGTTATCTTTGTCATTATCGTTATCTTTATCATTGCAAGTGATATAGATATTTTAGCTGTTATTAATTGTCATATTTTGTTTTTATCACACAGCGAATATGTGAAGATCACTGATGGGTTAGGTACCGAGGTTCTTCATCGACGAGGGTGCGCACCTTTCGCTACAGAGAATTTGTTGGATGTACAGTTTGGTTCGTCCGGTAACATCTCAGTTCAAGTGTATTTAGAAAACGCTCAAAGCAGCCTGAAAATCAAGTTTGCGGTTTTGAAGAATGGCATATCTTCAGGTATGTTTTAGTCGATACAGTGTACTTATTTTACTGTTTCTATTTTAGTCGTTAAGTGTTTACAGTTTAGTTGTTTCCTTACGATTGTCCAAATCGAGTGCTCTTTATAAAGGTGGCCATCTTATTGCAGCTACAATCCTCGCCAAAAATCCTTGAAACACCTATGCACGTCCCTTTCCCCCTGCAATGTTGAGATGTTATTGCAAAGTTGCGTGGCTACAACAACATTGCAAAAGGGAGGGGGAAAACAAAAAGGAGCAGAATTTTCCAAAGTGTTTCAAGGTTTTTGTCTAAGATTGTCTGAAGTGGCGGGAAAGTTTCGGAGCATGCGCAAGAAATGCCAAATAAGACTTTAACATTTTTAGTGGCGACTACGTGCCTGCCTTGCATCTGCAACGTCTGTTGTAATGATGATGTACACGTTTGTTGAAGCTCCAAAAAATTATGTGCATTTTTTTTCGGAATGGAGAGGAGAAGGCGAAATGTCTAAGGAGAACAGTTGTGTTGAAAAGAAATTTTCACTTGAAAGGGAGTGAGTGTATTCGAGCAGAATTTGCAGTTGTGAGCTGTTCTGTCGCATTGGAACAGTGTAATTGTGCTAGGACCTGAAAAGATTTAGCACAAGAAATGTCTTTGCTAGAACAGCCAATTTACAGAAGTATTTTTTTCTCGATAAGAGTAATTTCTGAAGGTAAATGTTAGGCGGGTAACTTAAAACTGACCGTATTTCTATTGAAATGGGACTCGCCCCGAATTAATTCCGTTATGCATGTGTTGTGTAATGTACACAGGCCACGGTTTACCCCAATGGTTTACCATTAGGTTTTTTCGGTGTCAATGGATTTCAAAAAGTCTCAGCACGTATTTATATCTGCAAAAAAATGCAGACACGTAACGTCTTTAATAACAGCATTGCTTCCAAAGTGTACGACTGTTACTTCTAGTGCGGTCTGCTCACGACGAGAAAAGGGTCAACGGTTTACCGTTGTTAAATATGAAAGTAACGCTGTTGACATCTTTATTTAATTACACAGTATGGTTAACCGTTGTAAAAACCCTGAAATTCACGCTGTGGCCAGATCTGAACTTAACAGTTGGGTTGGATATTTAGTTAACTTCATATCAAACCGTTTTTTAAGCTACAAAACACACATTTGAAACAGAATAAGAGCAAAAACCAATGGTAAACCGTGGCGTCAACACGCTGGGTTAACCGATGACTGTTTACATTACGCAACAGATTCATCACGCAATTACATCGCGCCGAGTTCTATTTAAATAGAACTCAGTGAGTTGCTCAGTATCGGGTTAATTTGTTTTCTTTCCTTGGGGAATTTCCATTCGGCGCTGCATACGGTTATCCATCGGGTTTTATCAGATTTCTTCTCCTCTATACTGCAGGTATTAAGAATTGTATTTTTCATTTCCATTTTGTCCGTTCTGTGAAAAATTACTTTTCTCTCGCATTTGGCATGCAAGTCTCCACTTTAATACTAATTAAAATATGTTCACTACTGGATTTAAATCACTTCGCATTGATATCATCTGATCATGTCTTGGACAATTCTGCAATGACTGCACTGGGTCCGCTGTTGGAAATTAGTAATGTTGGCCAAACCCTTGTCTTCTTGGTTACCTCCCTGTTCTGAATAAAGTTCGTATTGTAATTTTTTCCCCTTGAAATCGAGAAACAGTTCTCGAAAATTTGAGCGGTAAAGATTGCCAAGAAAGAAATTCTCGTCGTAAATTTAAAGCCCTTAAAATCAAAACACCTTACGCTATAGGTCACGCTTGCTGTTTCTTCGAGCATGCCGCCACGTCTGAATAGCGTGTAATGATAACCTGATGGCCTTTTACACCTCACACAATCCTCGCCAAAAATCCTTGAAACACCTATGCACGTCCCTTTCCCCCTGCAATGTTGAGATGTTATTGCAAAGTTGCGTGGCTACAACAACATTGCAAAAGGGAGGGGGAAAACAAAAGGGAGCAGAATTTTCCAAAGTGTTTCAAGGTTTTTGTCTAAGATTGTAGGTAGAATAGACCTTATTCACGATACCCGCCATCTTTGCACGTGCTCTAAGATATCACGTGGTACTTCAAAGGGCAAGCAAGTGATAAAAATTGCCAATACGAGTAATCAATGTCGAGTTTGTTTATTTTATCAAAACGAGACAACGATTTTTAATAAACATGGAAAATGTAGAGTTGGAGTTTCGACAAGTTTTATGATATGCTGGACGTCAACTGGTTATGGTTAAATGCCTCCCACAACCAAAACCTCAAATATGCTAATTGTTTAAAACTCGATAATGAACTCTTGTCACAGCAACAACAACAACAACAACAACAATAACAAATCTAATTCGGCCATAGCCACACGACTGATGTCGGCATTTCCGTAAGTGTGACATAGTAAGATATTTTGTGGCAAATAGTCTGGCATTCTTTTACGTTTACTTGGAGCCTCCATATGTGCTGTACCCTTGAGTCAACCCATTCCCGTAAAGAATTATTTTTAGAACTTTCTTTCCCGCGAAATTAATGTGTTTTTCGAGGACGTTCGCATATTTCTGTAATGAGAAAAAAATGACGACGAAAGAGGGAAATTGGCCAACAAGTTTACTCCTTGTTCCATCACCGTAGCTCCTGCCTCCGTTCCTTTCCTTGCAACCGAGGAAAGCTGGTTTCGAGTTAATATAAATAATATGTAATGACGTCGGCTTAAATATATTGCTATATTTTGTTGTTGCAACTCACGAGGTCGTGTTTGCTGTCGTAGCACTGTTCGGATGTTCAAATTTTGCTCGTAATGTTGTATTCCATCGCCCTCATTTAAAAGAAACTTTTCAAAGAATTAAATAGTGAGACTCTTTGTAGGAGAGCCAGACATTTTAAAAGGGAATTGGAGCGCTTACGGTAAGGTCTGTAACAGCTGATCGTGGAACCGGCAAATCGGAGGCAATTTTGCGCCTTCCGCGGCCTTTGTAAGTAGAAACTGTCGTGTCTTCTATGTCTTATCTACCGCAACCTGGGACAGCGAAAATCAAGATGTTTTCTCATGATTTGAAGGATTTCCATTAACGAAGCAAAACGTCGAAGTGAAGAAAGGTATCGGTTTATGTTGTCCGGATTTTTATTCATTTTGATGGTGCTATATAAGTTATTATTTAGTTGCCACAAGACACGAAAGCTACAAAAACCCTTTGAGTGCAGAATTATCAAACTCAGGAAGACATTAAACACCGTTTGGCAATCACACTATTTCTCAAGGTGCTACAAGATTTCATGGCCGCAGCATATACTTGTAGACCTCAAATAACCGCAAAAGGAATATGTAGGAGGACGTGACATGCCGTAACATCTAACTTCCGCTGTGAAACTAGCCTGCGAACCGCAGACGCATTTCCGGTCGTCGCTTCTCTCGCTCCGAAAAATAGCGTCTGCGAACCCGAGCGACAAAACGATTTCCGTGACGTAAAACCTCTTGTTTTGATGTAGGCCAATCAGATCAAAGGATAGAATACAGCTCGAGTGACTCCTCGCGACCTCGCGCGCTGAAGTGTCTTGGATTTTGGAGAGAATTACCAAATACGCTTTGGAACGTGAATTTCACGACCATAACAAGGTTTCCTGCGACGTTGAATGCTGACTTCTTTATGAAGCAACTGCTTCTTAAGCTATGTATGTGATGTGGGCCTTTGGTTTCGCTTTATAAAATACGGTAGTACGTGACATAAACAAAACCTGGACAAAATAATCGCTACAGCGAAAGGAAAGCAACATAGCTTAATGACATCGCGCTCAGTCTTATTTATTTCAATTTAACCAGCGCTGACAAAAGGTGGTGAATCAATTATACAGGCATATCCTTGACTGATTCAGAAATCTCTAACAATCGCTCGTTAATAATTCTAGTATCGCCACAACACAATGATCTGAAATATTATAAACCTGGGCCAGACCCAGCGTGAAATAAATAGTTACAGCAGTAAATAGATCATAGTCAAAATGACATTTCAGCGACGACGCTTCTACTCATCTCACAAAAAACTGTGGAAATGAGAACCTTGAAAAGAACATGTATTTAAAGAAATATACCGGAACAAATATAAAATGCTTTCGATCTGATCAAAGTTCTATCTGAACCAAGAAGCAACCAGGCATGGGAAATCAATTACCACATGTGCTATCTTTCAAAGATAAAGGATATTGTTGCGAAGACAACAAACGATATCTCGTCGGTTAAATAAACTCACGGTTTTAATTTTACGGCTCCTAAAACTTACATGTTCTGATAACAACTCATGACAACTACAAAAACCCGACCGCGTGTGAATTACAAAATCAGAGTAACTGTCAATCAAAAAAATGAAATCTGATCACTAAAAACTCACGCGTGCGATTGCGTGACGCGAGACTCGAAATGTCTTTTGTCCATTTCCCCCTCCCCACACTGGGAGGTAAGGATCAGTGTGATTGTTCGATAAAAGATTGAAACAGAAAACTATAACAACGAGAAATGTTCAGTGTTCTAACTTTCGTGCAAGGGCACCAGTTTATGAATTGGTCTAACGATGGTGCTTGCGCCACATTGGATCTTAGCGACTCTGATGTGGCCATCCCTTCCTGTATAAGTTTCGATGATGCGTCCTAGAGGCCATCGTCCTCTTGGCAGTTTAGAATCCAGGACGAGAACAACATCATCCACCTTCAGATCCTTGACCACTTCGGTCCACTTTGGCCTTCTGCTTAACAAAGGAAGGTACTCTTGTAGCCACCTCCTCCAGACTTGGGAAATTATCTCCTGGACCTTTCGCCAACGTTTTCGTGGACTGAACTCGGTGGTATCAACGGTTTCAGGTGCGAATTGACCGCCCAACTGTCCATGTAAGAAGTGGTTTGGAGTCAGCGGTACAATGTCCTGGGGGTTGGCTGACTGGTAGGTGAGCGGTCGTGCATTGAGCAGTCCTTCCACTCCAGTCACTGCGGTAATTAACTCTTCATCAGTTACGTCACTCGTTCCGATTACTCCGTAAATAGCTTTCTTGGCCGACTTTATCATGGCCTCGTGAATGCCACCAAAGTGTGGTGCCCCGGGGGGGTTGAATCTCCATGTTACACCTCGATTGGCTGTGCTTTGCTGAATCTTGTCCTGGTCCAGCTTACTGATCAGTTCTTTTAGTTCGATGACGGCTCCAACAAAATTGGTCCCACAGTCGCTTATCATTTCCTTTGGCGCTCCCCGTCTGCTTGTAAAGCGTGTAAAGGCATTCAGAAAACTGTCGGTATCCAAACCAAAAGCCACCTCCAAATGGACCGCACGGGTTGACAGACAAGTAAACAAACACAGCCACCTCTTCTGTCGGCGCACACCTCGTCCTTGTACGGTTGTAAAGGGGCCAGCATAGTCAACGGCTGTTTGGTCAAAGGGACGGAAGGTAAAGCGAAGACGGATCCCTGGAATCGGTGCCATGATCTGTGTAGCGGTCTTGCTCTGCATTCGTTTGCACATGTTGCACTCTCGCTCCCACTCTCGGATCTCTTCCCGGGCTGCAATGATCCAAAACTTCTGGTTGATTTGGGACAAGACAAAGTTGGTTCCTGCTGTATGGTTAGCCTGTTCATGATAATGCTTGACAATGAGCTTCGTGACACAATGTCCTCGAGGCAGTATCATTGGAAATCGCACATCGTAAGGCAGGTACTCTGCGAACTGGAGTCTTCCATTTGAACGGATACAGCCTTCTTCATCTAACACAGGATTCAACTTCATTAGTCGGCTCTTGGTCAGTATTGGTCTCCCGGTCACTAGAGCTTTGTATTCGTCAGGGAATGCTTCGCGCTGACAGGATTGCACCACCTCTGCCTCAGCTTCTCTTATTTCACACGGTGACAATGCTTTGCTGGTCTGTCGCGGACCCCTCTTCGACATGTTGTGGAGCGCCCTCCTTACTCTAGCATGTAGGTTCACCAGTCGGCTCCAACTTGAGAAGCGTTTCGGGTTCAATCTCCAGACTGGAACACTGCCACCCTGACTTGGCTTGTCCCTCTGAGCTTGGTTTTCTTGCACTGTCACGAGGGTGGTAGAACCCTGTTGCTGTTTTGTTGTCGACTTCATTTCGGGCATCACTTTCGGGCTTTCGGCTAACTCCATCTTAGGCCACTCACTTTTCTCCTTCATCAGCCATTCCGGGCCATTCCACCATAGTTCGGATTTAGCAAGCTCAGCTGGGCTCGTTCCTCGGGAACACAGGTCTGCAGGATTTTTGTCGGTGGAGACATGTTGCCACTGTACCGGTTCAGTACTAATCTGTATCTCTCCAATACGGTTTGCCACAAAGGGTCGAAAGTCTCGGCCTCTTCCACGAATCCACCATAGCACGTCTGTACTGTCGGAAAATAACGACGCTGCTTTCACGGGTAGTTCCAGGACTCTGGACACGGACTGGGTTAACCTTAAGCCCACTATGGCTCCCATTAATTCCAGCCTTGGCACGGTCATGGGGGTAAGCGGGGCAACCTTACTCTTAGAAGCTATCAGCTGTGCGGACACGGTACCATCTTCATACTCGCAGCGTAAGTAGGAGGCAGCTCCATAGGCCTGTGTTGAGGCATCAACAAAGGTCACCACCTCCTTCGACTTGACTGGTTGCTGGTTTTGCAGACACCGTGGAATCTTGACCTTTTCTAGGCATGACAGCTGTGAGAACCGACCTGAAGACGATTAGCCACTTCGTCCTGAACCTCCTCATCCCAGTCATAGCCACGGTTCCACAGTTCTTGGAGCATAATCTTCGCTTGTACGACGAAAGGGCTTATCAGGCCAAGCGGGTCAAAAACAGTTGCAATTTTCTTCAAAACACTCCTCTTAGTAATTGGGTAGCCCTCGGTCACGGGTGTTGCAGGCACTGCCAATAAATCATCGGTGCTGTTCCACTGTAAGCCAAGCGTTGTCGTTACTGTATCCCTACTGTCTTTTATGTCCACTTCTGTGGCTCGGTCCTCCTCGGGTATGGCTGCCATCACCGTTGCTGAATTCGACACCCATTTTCGGGCGTGCATGCCTGCTTTTGCCCACAATGCATTAAGCTGGTGATACAGGTCGACTCCTTTCTCGTCCTCCTCAACACTGTCTAACGAATCATCCATGTAGGTGGACTGAAGGACAGTTTCTGCAGCTAATGGGAACTCGGTTTGGTGCCGCCTGGCATTCTCCTGGGCGATGAATTGGGCTTCGAAGGGAGCTGAGTTCTTCCCGAAAACAACTCTAGAGAATTCATACACATCTGGGTTGCGGCCTGTTTCTCCGTCTCGCCACAGGATTCGAAACAACGGTCGGTCTTCAGACTCAATTTCTATTTGGAGGTACATCTCTTGAATGTCACAGACAAGGGCAACCGGGTTACGGCGGAAGCGGATCAGAACATCAAAGAGTTCTCTCTGAAGTTTCGGCCCAGCATGAATGACATCATTAAGAGCGATTCCTTTGTATTTGGCGGAACAGTCAAAGACTATCCTTACTTTGGTTGTAGACTTGCTCATCCTAACAATCGGAAAGTGTGGTAGGTACCAAACTTCAGGGGGCGGTGCTTCATTTTCTGGGACTTTACGCAGGTACCCCTTCTCCACATAAGTCTCGATGGTCTTCTTATACTCTCTCTCAACAAATTCTCTCTTTTTTAGGTTTTTCTCTGTGCTGAGAAGACGGGATTCTGCCATCTGACGATTATCGGGAAGTTGAGGCCTCTGTCCTTTCCACGGCACAGCAACACTGTATCTCTCACCGTTGTAGCAGACTGAGCTGCTAACCCTTTCTAAGGCCAATCTCTCTTCTGCAGTACACACGACTCGGTCATTTAGCTCAGTTCCATAACTCTCGATCTCCCAAAACCTCCTAAGCGTTCCATCTAAATCACAACAACCACCTGCTACACTAACCGGCCCTACATCCCTTGTAAACAGTGTTCGAATTGTATGCGTTCTTGTTCCAGTCTCCGCTCTACCATCTGGAGGTCCGATACAAGTCCACCCAAGCGGACCCAAGCGCGCCACCGGTTCACCCACCTTTCCACGTACATCAGCAAACGAGTAATGCAAGTCAGCATTATCAACACCGATCAACAAATCTACCAAGCCATCTTTTGCTGGTGACGCGAAGTCGCACTGTGCAAGGTGAGGCCACTTGCCTTTATTCGCATTCCAATTCTCCACTTGGTAATTTCCAGTGACATTGCGGGGACAGGTCTTAACTTCAATTTCCTTTGTAAACTGACCATTAACACTTTCGATCTCTACTTTTAACGGCATAGTCTGAAACGTCTCTACAGAATTGTTCAATACATGAACTTTCACGGTTTGATAAGACTCCTTTAGTCCAAGGGCTCCGGCCACTTCTTCGTTCAAGAATGTCTCGTTTGAGGCATCATCTAGGATTGCATTCACTTTAAGCTTTTTTCCTTGTGCCTTCACCCACACGGGAACGGTACGCAGTGAGTAGGCTTCTTTTGGGCTTCTCGGGTTGTGAGTAGTCATCGCTCGCGAGGCACGACTGTCCTCACCCTCGGGTGATAAAACGGGGCCGACTGCCCCCTCCCATGGAGTAAATGACGGGTAGCTGTTAGAGCTGATCACTGGTTGAGCAGTCCCCATGGGTGGGTTCGTGGCAGGCGGATTCTCATGCAAGAGACGGTGGTGATTTCCCCGGCAACCGTTGATTTGGCAGGTTTGTGACTTCGTACAGAACTTTCCCTGGTGATCATCACCTAAACACCGGAAACACAATCGTTTTTCTTTAGCCAGTGTCCATTTGTCATCGTAACTTTTCTGTTGGAAAACCAAGCAGGCCAATACTCCATGATTCGGGGAACCACAGCACGGACACGGCGGTTTTCGGGTAGGCTGGCCTGAGCCTGGTGGTCTCCTGGCGAAATCTGATCTGACGTGAAAATTTCTGGGCCTGTTTCGATTGTTTGGATTTCGATTTGAATGTTGCCATCCATCAGATTTCTCTGTAACCGATAAGCCATGCGCCATCTCCTTAGCTTCAACGCGGATGTGTACTTCTTCCTTAAGCCAATCCCTCAAACTTACAACAGATCGCTCCCGGCTCTGTTTCTGTAGCCAACGGCTGTACCCTTGTACTTGAACTTCAGCGAGCTTCTTCACTAACAGGCTATGAAGTGTTCCTTCTCCAAGCTCTCCATCGCGCCCCTCGGCCCTAAGCTTAACCACAGTAATACGTATTAAATCTGCAAACTTTTCAAATCCTTGAATGTCGTTGTTTCCCATTTTGGGCATTTTTTCCAGCTGGTCCATGTAGGCCTGCAGTTGCCGCCGCTGACCGCCGAACTTGGCTATCAAGATTTCCTTTGCCTCTTCATATTCTGGTTCTGACACCCCAAGCCCTCGAATCGCTTCCAGCGCGCTGCCGGACAAGCTCTGCCTCAATCTCGCCATTTTTAGGTTGACTGATTCTTTGGACTGGTCCACCAGACTTTCAAACAAGCCCCAAAACTCCTCAAATTTCGTCTTGTCTCCACCATACGTCGGTACTTTCAATGGCTTCAGGCGATGATTCGCGGAATGACTGATTTGCGGGCTTTCAGGAACGTTTATTTCTCCTTGACTGCTGTGCGAATTTTGGGAAGGCGTTGGAGGCAAAACTGGGTTGAGCGAACCCTGCAAAACGATCGGCGGACTTGAATGAGCGACAAATTCACTGTGCGAAGCAGTCGCGACAGAAATTTGAGCGTGTGATTTCACGGCCTCGTGTGCCTTTTCAATTGCGGTTTGAATTTCCGATTCCAGCGTTTTTCCTTCTTCCATAGACGCCTGTTTATTTGCTTCCTCTCCATTTTTCAAATAAACAACACACAGTTCATCCAGTATTTCCAGTGTGCTTTCCAGAAGCGACCAAAGTTGCTCAATATCTTTTTCAATAGCGCCTACGTCCTTCGGCGAATCCTTCGGCGTGATGCAAAGCTTCTCCATGTGATGGCGAGTTTTTGTCATCTCGGTTTTTCGTAGTCTCTTTTGTTTTTTCAGATCCAATAACACTTTTTCTCTTTCCAGTTTCTCTTCATCGTCCTTGTTTTCGGTCTGTTCGGTTCCCGGACCATTTTCACCGCCAGTTTCTTCTGCATCGGCATTCATCTTGAGCGGCGAAATCACAAATCAAAAATTCAAGCTTACCACAGTGCTTGCGTACGGTGAATGAATCTCCCGGTAACTCTTCAAAACGGTCTCTCGGTTTCTCCCGTCGTGGTCGCCAAAAAATGTTGCGAAGACAACAAACGATATCTCGTCGGTTAAATAAACTCACGGTTTTAATTTTACGGCTCCTAAAACTTACATGTTCTGATAACAACTCATGACAACTACAAAAACCCGACCGCGTGTGAATTACAAAATCAGAGTAACTGTCAATCAAAAAAATGAAATCTGATCACTAAAAACTCACGCGTGCGATTGCGTGACGCGAGACTCGAAATGTCTTTTGTCCAGATATATACTAAAAAATATCTAAAACGGCACACGACAAACTATCGAAGAGTTCTCCAAGGCATACTTTCCTGCCAGGAACCAGAAAGGAACAGAAGCAACAAACGGCATGATGCGTCTACTGTCATTAGGACAGTTATCGTTTCCAATATGATCAAAACAACTACGTCTGATAAATCATTGACTCCGTAGGCAAATAGATGAAAAATGTCCTCTAATCTTTTCTTCGATATGAATCCTCTTGATACTTATTTCGTCAATCAGTCCCACAATCCTGGCAAATTAACTTTCGTAAACGCGTCGTTCTGAGAAAAAAGGACGGCTATACACAAGCCACGTCGTCCTTTCAATTTCGACTTGAAAACATATCCATCGCGCACGATCCTGCGAGAAGTCTCGCGAGTTAGTTCCTTGATTTTAAGAGCTAAACCGTGATTGGCTAAAAAGGTTTTACGTCACGGAAATCGTTTTGTCGCTCGGGTTCGCAGACGCTATTTTTCGGAGGGAGAGAAGCGACGACCAGAAATGCGTCTGCGGTTCGCAGGCTACTGTGAAACCTCTGAGAACCTTTCTTTCATTCAAGGATTTTAATCTTTTGAAGTCGCTAACCCCATCAGCTCGCTCCTTTTTTTAATTATATGACTGCCTGTTATTTTCCTTGTTTACATGTTACTTAGTTTCTTAGTAGCAAGAGAAAAATACCAGGCTCAAAGTATCGACAGTTGTTGTATTGTGTGAATGAAACCCTCGGTATGTTAGGTACAGAACAGTAAATTTCGCTTTTAATTCGATTTCATTCCTTTTGAATATCTCGTTTGTTTTCAGTTTGATATGTCCTCTTGAAATATTTTCCGTTGAGATTGTACGTTATAAAAAGCCGTTTTCATCCACAGCCACATTAATTTGGCTTATAAATTGCCATTCATAATTCGCGACCTCAGATCTCACACAATTACAGCCGCCGCGCAAGCAAAAGATGCAGCCCGTGTTCGATCTGTAACACAGTTGGAACAACATACTTTTTACTTCAAAATTAACTGTGGGTTGACGCAATGTGGTCCTTTGTGGAATTAGTAAAAAGCTCCAAAGCATTGCACAAGTGAGTTAACCAGTAAAGTAAAGTAAAAGAGCTTGATTTTCAATATTTATTTACCCGCTGTCCAGGGCCGGGACTGGGTTGTTCGTGATAAAACTTATGATATGCAGCCAACTGTCAAGATTACAAGTAAACTTGAAGACGCCTTTTCCTTTTGGTTATTAGGCTTTAAGCGGATATTTTTAGCCCGATAGAAGATCAGAACTATCATCAGATAACTCTTCCACGCTGGCTACCGCCATTGTTGGCAGCAATTCAAATCGCGCTTCTATGACTCAGCGTGTAACGTATGATCATAGCTCTGGTATAAAGCTTTAAAAAAATGCCTCAAAGGGTTCTGGGATATATTTTATGGTAATAATAAATTACAGTTTATAGTAATAATAATAATAATAATAATAATAATAATAGTAATAATAACAATAATTATTATTATTGTTATTATTATTATTGTATTTTCTTTTTCAGCTTTACCGCTTTCAGGGTGGAATGTGGCTGTTTTGATGTCCAGTCAGTTTGGTTTTAGTATTCAGTTGTCTGCACTACACACGTGCATTGACCGGACTGCCAGTTTTTATTTGATTCTTATTAAAACTCCAGCGGGAAGTTTACTGGCTGTAGAAACTTTTCCAGGAAGTGCGACAACTGCAGATATCACCGGGCTGAGACCTTCCACGATGTACCGAATTGGCGTGTATGGAATTGACGAGACTGGACAAGCCTACAAAACCAGTGAAAGTCTGGCTTCAACCACTGATGGTAAACTATGCATTTTGCATTGCTTTCTTTTTCTTGCTACATGCAATGGAGACGAAGGGTTTTGAACTTAATCTCGGGTTCTATAATAACGATAATGAAAATAAGAAATGATGTGATTAACACGCCCAGAGCATGAGACAAAGTCTGATTCCCGACAGTAATTGAACGACCTTCCGAACACCCTGTCAGATGCTCTAACCATTGAGCTACAAAGGACTCGTGGCGAGCTGGGCCATGTACAAGGTTCATGTAATGATGATAATGTAATAGCAATGGTAATTACTCGCTAGGGTATATTTTGCGTTGCTAGTTGGGACCCATCATAACCATTTATCAGATCCATTTTTTGGACTACACTCATGATCAGCAAAGACGATTAAGGGATCAACAACAACAACAACAACAACACTTTATTTCACCCCATAATATACAAGAAATAAAATTTATAACAATAGTACAGACGATGATAGGGGCGCTGGCTGCCCGAAATAACCTAAGAGTTAAAAATGCCAGGCAGCCAGTTAAAAGAAAAGATGTTTAAATGTTTAGGTCAGGGACACAAGAATCAGGGTTTTCTTAAACGGCACCAGCTTACCTCTAATTTAATCCAGGCCATACTTCACGGTCTCGAATGCAGAAAGTTTTTTTTGATAAGATTATGATTCCTTCGAAGAAAAGGGAAGGCGCGTTCAGATTATTGAAAAGTTAGTACTTCAGCATCAATGAAAGTGCCTTGAAGGTTTAGACTACCTGCTTGTAGCCTTACGTCTTGTTTCGTGATTGTAGCCCTAGTTCCATACCTGAGCTTATATCTCGCTCTTTCACTGCTAAATAATACCCGGTCATAACCTAGTTTTTGTTTTGTTTTGTTTTTTAAACAAAATATCTGACCCAATCAGACAAACGCTTTCGCCTTTTCCTGATAGTTTCTTTTATTTTTCTATTATATAAAGTATTTTGTGGCTCTCGACCAAGCGCTAGTAGTCAAATTGTTGGTGGTTCGGTTGCAAGAGTGAATAGCTGGCCGTGGCAGGTGATGCTGATCAGATCGTCTGGAGACCAGTTTTGCGGAGGATCGTTAGTAGACCCTTATTGGGTGGTGACGGCTGCACATTGTGTCAACGGAAAATCGCTGTCTTCTATCAAAGTAAAGTAAGTTAATTAAGCTTTAACTTTTTCAAAACCAGAAGAAATTCCCCACTTGGGAAACTCTAGCGAGAAAGCTTTGGGCGCAGTGATTGCCTAAAATTTATCGAGCTCTCTTTGTATTGTCTGTAAGCTATAAGTGATTTCAATCCCGAAGGCATGCAGTGGTATGCTACATTTTGAACTGTGAGTTGTGGTACTGTGCGTACATGATTTAGTGACTCTGGCTACTTAACATTTCCTTTAAATTCAAAAGTACGATCACATTGGTCCTGGAAGGATAATCAATAAGTTCGTTCATAATTGCCTTGTCGTTGTTACTATCATCGTCATCATTATCACATCATCGTCATCGTCACCGGTTCTTATATAATTACTATATTACTTTCGTCTAATCTGAGTAATCTTAGACCAAAATGTTTTTTTTTTCAACATTTTTTTTTTATGCAACCTTGTTCCCAGTGTCTCCTCTTCCTTGTCCCCCAGAGCAGGATAGAGAGGACCGAGGGAGCCTGGAAACGAGTTTGTCATTGCTTGCACTTCTGTCTTCTGTCGTATTAATTAACTAATCAATTAATTAATTATTTATATACTTATTTATTTCTTGTTTAGGTTGGGAGCCCACTATAGAACAACCGGCAGTGTTGGAACAGAACAGGAAATCAGGGTCGCTCGGATCATCAGGCATGAAAACTATAACAACCCGTTGAGCTATAGCAATGACATCGCCCTGATTAAGCTCTTAAAACCTGCAAATCTTGGGGTGGGGATCGGGCTTGTTTGCCTGCCTGATATGCGACACGCTCTTCCTTTTGAAAATTTGAACAAAACCTGCTGGATTACGGGCTGGGGTACACTGTCTTCAGGGAGGTCCCAGCCAAATGCACTGATGGAAGCTCAGATTCCATTGGTCTCCAAAAGGCGTTGTATGAATTTCTACCCTGGAGAGATCGATGATTCGATGCTCTGTGCTGGCCTGGATGCAGGAGGAGTTGACACTTGTCAAGGCGACAGTGGTGGTCCATTGGTGTGCGAGTTTAACGGAACATGGTTTCTTGAAGGTGTAACTAGTTGGGGTTACAGATGTACGTATGCTTCAAAGTATGGAGTAAATGTTTACGTTAGAGATCTGAAAGCATGGTTAACAAACCATATTTATCAAGCAATACCGCCTACTGTTTTACCACAAAATCAATCGGTGTTCGCGTTAGGTAAGTACACTAAACGGCTTTTATTATTGTTTTACATAGCCCCGTCTTACAAACTGAGAAAAAGGTTCCCTTACTCTCATCATCTAGCCGACGTTTATATACTGGTTTTAGCTCACTGACTATGTAATCGTCGCATTGTCATTGCTAATACATTTATTTAGTCCTGCCATTGTTCGACTACTGTTCGTCTTTCTGGGACAGTTATGGAAATGGGAGCAAATCCTATCTAGATAAGCTAAACAGACGTGCCACCTGTATTATTGTGGGTGTATCTATCAGGGCTGACGAGTTAAAATCGACACCTAGCTGGAACAGCCTACAAGCGCGTGGAGACTATCTGAAGTGCGTCTTAGTCTTTAAATGTCTTCATGGAACGGCGCCATTGTACTTACATTCGCAGTTTAGGTATGCGCACCAAGTCCATGCCTACAACACCAGCAGCCATGATTTGCTGCGTCCTCCTGGCAAAAACGGCTACGTTGCAAAGCGACGCTCAGTACGAATTTAAGATTAAGTCCAAACGCCATCTTAGACAATAATACCTGTACACTGTACATGTTGCCTTGATAACTCAACTGATTGTCTAGTCTCTTCAACGTTTTAATTTCGTTGTTTTGGTTGTGTCGGGGCTCCATTTAAAGTAGCTCTGCTAAATTAGATGCTCCTGGATAAATATTGATTTGAATAAATGAAAAATATATTTGTTAAATAATCTTTACCAGGAAGTTGATGTTTGGAGGAAATATATAAATGTTTTTTTGTTTATTATTTATTTAACGTGTTTAGTATGGTGCTCATTTGACAGTGGATTATGCTCTGGATGGAACCAATCTTCTTCAGATGATTTTCATTGGACTCTTTCGTCTGGCTCAACACTATCAGCATCTACAGGCCCGTCTTCTGGTCAAGGGGGATCAGGTCAGGTTTAGTTATCATGTTTTATTTCAGTCCTTAAAGTTATACGCTCTATACAAATTAAGGGCAAATGACAGCTGTCAAAATGGGGCATGTGAATGCCACTAACAGATCACTAACAACGTGGGTTCAAATACACGATCTGACATTTCGCCCCCTTAATCCTCCATTACAACCCAGACTGAAATTTCTTACTAACACTCGCAGTCAACAGTCCGTTTATTCGAAAATTCGCCATCCCTTGCACCATTCTAATGAAGTTCAATTCACAGTCGTCAAACTACAGCATCCGCTGACCATCATCACCTGACTTATCGCAGACTCAGGTATCGGTCCAATGAGTTCGAGTTTTTTTGAAGTTATCCGCTGACAAGTCACTACTTTCCAAATGATTGCAGGCTCAAGTTCAATTTTTTAACGCATAGGAAATAGGTAGTTGTGTTTATGAGCCGCAATATTAAACTTTTAACTTCAAACTGACCTCGGACGCGAGAATTCAGCCAGCTTTTACAGACAGGGAAGTTGCTTTTGACCTTTCTTACTATGGTTACGCGTTGGTCACGCTCCACGTCCAATTTTTTTGTTCTGACTGGTCAAAAGTTGATACGTGAGTTCATGCGGAAAACTTATGCAGCATCCTGAATCTTGTTTACTGGTAGCTGAAACTGACAGAGTTTTGTGTAACGTTGTGAAGCTTTTAACTACCTTTTTCGACTGGATGCACAAAATGAAATACAGCTGCTAGCCAGATTCTTCATGGCTCGTTTGTTCATTGGTTTTTTGTTTGAGAAATGCGCAACTTGTCAAAGTCATCGGAAATCCGATTTCGGATGGACCCACTCCCCCTTGCTTAATGCGTATTAAGGAGCTGCATCATCGAGCGTAGTTTCTGCACCTAGTTTATACACAAGACAATGATCTGACCTACAACAGCATCAGGTTTGACATAACCTTACAGATTTTAAAAAGTCTTTAATAACATTTTCTGTCCACAAATACAAAGAAAACGTTCAGAAGAATACAATTTATTTAGTTGTGCTTTTGGCTGTAAACAGAAAGCTCTGAGCTATATTCTTGCCTCGCGGTTCATCTTGAAGTAAACACCGCGAAGCCGGCTTAAATCTGCAAGCTTTTTGAACTTTATGAGCTTATGTTTATGATTTTCAGAGACACTTACTCTCAAGACTTATCGCCGTGAATGAAAATTGTTGTCGTACATGTTTCACCGAGTTATATTTATTTTAATGATTGCTAGTAGTCTCTTCCTCAATTTAATCGCTGCGCAGGTTGTTTTCACTCGAACATGTAACAAAACATCGTACGCAGGAGTACTCAAAAAGCCGCGCGTAAATATCACATAACAAAAAACACAAATAAAGGGAAATAAAACCTAAACATAATAAGTTCACTATCATGTTGAAGCTTAACTCTATTAATGTTCATTTAAACGGCTCCGATAGCTCGCAGACTGCAAATTTGGAGCGCGACAAAAGTGAGAACCGGTCCAGTATAGGTGATTTTGGGAATTTTTTTATCGTTTTCACTATTTTTCCGACTAAGCAGACCCGGTATTATGGAAAATTATCTTCATGAAAACGTTTTATAATGTGGTCAATTCTATAATTTTTTGCTCAAAGGAAGCGCGTGCTTCGATCGTCCTGGATATTGAATAAGCGCAATTTGTCTTGCAAGATTGTGAAAAACTGCAGAATTATAGGTTTAAATAGGCAAGGAAAAATAACTGGCACAGGCATAGTACTGTTTTCCTCAGAACTTATGCAAAAAAACACTGATCAAAGGTATATTTAAAAGACTGGTTTACACACCACCAGATTTGTCGCCAAGATTTACTTGTAAAGTAAACCTGTAGAACACAAATCTTTTTCGAAACACCAAATGACCGGCCTCATTTTTTTTTTTCAATTTTGGCCTTCCTTTTAGACAGAGGAATGCAACGTGTAAATTGGCTGCAACCGAGGACTGTCGTGTGTTGCATAAAATTATGTTTCGTGGAGATCCAATTATCTCCATAGTCTTTCCAACGGAGTGGTTGGAGAGACTATGAATTAACCTTATAAAACAAAGGCAGTGTAGGTGGGTGACTGGGTTTAACTTCTTTTGTTTGGGAAGAATTTGTTTTCTAGGCTTAATCTACTGTGATCGAAGAAGACTGCTATTTTTCGGTGAACATATAAGACTGCTAACGGGGTGTAAAATTTGTTTCACGCTGGAACTGTCAAATTATTTTTCTGTAAGGAATCACTTTCCCTCAAAAGTCTCATGAATGTACCTTAAAGTTAACTGATTAATGTTTATTGTTTTATTTAAATTATCAATTTATCAACGCGAGCTTCGCTTTTAGCCCTGGCTAAATCTATATATTATAGGTAGGAGTAATTATACACTTTAAAAAAGAGGTTATATGAATGCACGCCCACCTCCATACATGTCCAACCGTCTAGTCGTCCTTTATTGATAGTTTAAATATTTCCTTCCTCCTCTTTTCTTAAAGGAAACTATATGTACATTGAAACGTCCTTCCCAAGAAGACCTGGCGACAAAGCCAAGCTTATTCTTACTGTTCCGAACAACAGAGAAACGTCGTGTCTCTCATTTTATTATCATATGTATGGCGCTACAGTTGGAACTCTCAACGTCTACAGCGGAAACAGCAAAGTCTTTAATATTTCAGGACATCAGAGTAATAACTGGATTATGGTGGAGAGAAACATAATTCTGAATGGACTGGTGAGAGACAAAAAATTCTCTCTAGCATGTTCTTAGTTAAGTCGAATTAATCGTCTGAACTAACTATTCTTCCCTTTTAGTTTGAAATCTTCTGACCCACTTTATACATACATGCATAACCCTCTCCCCCTCATGGTGAAAACAGATAATAATAGTGATAATAATAATGGTAATCATCATCATCATCATCATCATCATCATCATAAAAAAATCAATAGCAAGAAAAATTCTTCTTGACGATTAACCACCCGACTATAACGAAGTTTTGCCAAATAATTCGCACTTTCTAACTGTAAACTAGCGAAATAGCCGTCGTGAGATGGTAGGAAGGAAAGGAGAAGTGTAGGCTTGGTTTATTACGCTAATAAGCATATAGAAAGTGACAGGTGTATTGCTGACTGAGACTCAACTCTTTTCGCAGGTAATATTCGAGGGGATTGTAGGACATTCATTTACGGGCGATATCGCGATCGGTAGTGTAGAAATAAACAGTGGAATCTGTCCAGGTAAAAATAAACCGATATGTATCTGTATATTTTTAGCTTGCGTGTGGGTTCATTTGTGCGAGTTCGTGGAAAACGACTTTTCCTCGAGCGCTGGCGGCTCCCTCCGCCGCCAAAATGTTTTACAGAATTCGCACAAGTAATCTTGCTCATAGGCTATAAATCTTTTAAAACATCAACAGCACCTTCACTTGAATATTCTCAGTTTAACCACACTCTTCCGCTCTCCTACTCAAACTTCGCGGTTTTGTTTACCACCTTTGTGTAACTCGTCTTGCGAGTTATACCATTCATATATAAACAATGGAACGATCCTTCAAATGAAATGACACCTGCTTTATTTACCTGATTCTCTTTTAGTATCCTGTAACTTTGATAATGGATTGTGCCTCGGATGTAGCCAGTCGAGGGAGGATGTATTTGACTGGACGTTGTACTATGGTTCCACACCTTCGTGGGGTACGGGGCCCTCCTCGGATCATACAAGTGGATCAGGTTTGATGCCTTTTGAAATTTACCTCTTAACATTTTCCTAATGCAAAATAAGGTAAAAAAAAAATGCAAAAACCGTGTACGATCAATCTTGCTCAACGTCGGATCAAAAAAGATCGTGATCAGTCAAAATAGATCAAATTGAAAACGTTACAGTCGAGAAGACTTTTGCAGGGACTGATCAAACAACGTGAAATAGAGTTTAGTTGCAATATTTTGACTGGCAAATAACAGTCTTCATCAGGTTTATTGAGGTATCACGAATTTACAGAAAAATATATGAAGTAAAATAATGACCGGAAATTACGTATAATATGACGTGGTATGGTGCGGCTACTTTAAAAAGACAAGATAACAAAAAAATTAAAGATATACTATTTTATATAGTTACAGTTGATCACATTTATTAATGCCCAGAGGCTCAATTGTCTTAGCTTTGTGGATAAGGTGGGCTTCGCGTGCTTTCCTGGAAGAATCACGCCCATTTTTAAGTTTTTCAATAGGAATCAAAAGCATATGATTGTCGGAATGATGGGTTAGAAAGTGTTCTGAAACTGCAGTATGGATGTAATTACCAGTAGGGTTGAGTATAGGTCGTCTGTGTTCATTAAAACGGTCTTGGAGGCGACGTTTAGTTTCTCCGATATATTGTACCCTAAGAGAACATTAAATGGAATTATAGACGAGATAGGAGCAGTGCCCTTTTCAATAATTTGGTTTTAAATACTGCTGTCCTTTTTATTGGGGATAGTCTTTAAACACTGCCCTTTAAGACTTCTTTATGTGTTTATACAATGGATGGAATTGATGGAAACCATGTTATTTATTCATTTATTATAAATATTATCATTATTATTATCATTATCACCGTAGTTATCATATATATATATATATATATATATATATATATATCTTTTCTTTACAGGAAAATATTTTTATATTGAAGCGTCAGATCAGGCAACCGGTGATAATGCAAAGCTGACTTTTACGGTGCCAAGAAGTAAATCGTCATGTTGCTTAAAATTCTTCTATCACATGTATGGATCAGCAATGGGAACTCTAAATGTTTTCAATGGAAATAATAAAATTTTCACCAGGTCAGGAAATCAGGGGAACTACTGGAAAAGAGTCACCCAACCAGTATACCTCTGTGACATGGTAAATGTGTAAACGGAACAGGTTGCGAACTAGTTATGATACTAAAAGAGCCGGAAACATTTTATAGTAATGGGGGAGGGGAGGGGGTGCGGGGAGGGGGGGGGGTGTGGGGAACTCCAGCCTCCCGCACCTTGTAATCCCGGATCCCACCTCCTCTTTTCTTGACTTCCGTCCCTTTATCCTTTTTTTTTTCGATTACAAAATATTGACCATTGTTGCGTAATTTCCCCCATTTCTAACACACTATAAATGGTTTAATACTAGAAATACGTGAATCGACTGTGGGTTACCTATGGTTTCGTTTGCGAAGGGGGGGGGGGTGGCGTGGGGAACGTGGTGCAGGGGTCCAAGCCTCCCGCCCCCACACCATGCATTCCTGGCTCCCTTTTTTTGCATTGATTTTTTACGCCTAGGGCTTTTGCGATTGCGAAATATTGTATATTATATTGTTGAGTAATTTCCCCGATTTCTCTCGCTTCCCACCCATTAAGAGTTCCTTCCTCCCGCCCTTCCCTCTCTCACCTCTCTCTTTACTTTTCTCCTGGACTCCCACAACCCTTTACTTCCCCCGTATAATGGTTTAATATAAAGTTGATTGTGGGGCCTCTGTTGTTTATTTGCCATTACCCAAAAAAAAAAAAGTTTATTGGCACTGCATCCTTACAGGTGACGTTTGAAGGAATAAGAGGACCCTCCATTCAAAGTGACATCGCAATCGATGATGTGTCAATAGTAGATGGAAACTGTCCAGGTGAGAAGTCAAAATAATTTGTCAGACGCAAAGAAACTGTGGATATATTTTTTCTCTAGCTATAGTTTATTAGTATATACACACTCAGTGATCTTGGTGATTTAAGCAATCTGATTGGTTCGCTATCTCGGACTATTCAACAATATTCACCTCCCAGCGAGTGGATAATATGTGAGCTCGGTGTTTTTCCCATTTTTTTTTTTTTTTTTTTTTTTTTTAGAGAACGATCTTTTAAAAGTCAACAAAATCCTAGGGTTGACTTTTTTTAAGGCAAGAAAAGGCTCAAAACGGCGTTTTTACATCTACTGTAGGCTGTTTTGTGCTCGATGGATTGTTCAAAACTCCCGTTTATTCGCGTAGAGGAAGCCGTTTCGTGAACTCAGCGTTTCCTAACGATAAAATTCGGCCCAAAAGTCAAAGTTTATTTCTGACAAACAAATTTTAAAGAAAATGTTTGCAAAAATCCTACGTTTCAAGTAAGTAGGAAAAAGAATGGTAAGAGACGACGACGTCTTACCTGGAGCAACCGAGCCGCCATTTTTGTCAGCACTTGGCTATAAACTTAGCGAGTCAACAGAAAACAACAAAGCTCTACTTTTCTTCCTAGGTAAGGAAACAATTCAAACTTTTAACGGTTCCATTTAAGCCATTACGCTGTTGTTTGCGAAGTGATAAACTTGTGAATTGTCATGTTTGAAAATTCTAATTCAAGATCTATTTTTAAACTTTCGCGTGATTTGATCCGTCAATCAAATCGTACTTTTTAATGGTTTCCTATCTGATTTTGTTGAGATCACTTCGTGTGTATGTACTTAAACAATTATTCTTTTCAATCTCGGTGAATAGTGGCATTAGGATTATTTACCTCGCCGCTTCGCGTCTCGTTAAATATGAGCCACTATTTGAAAGAATAATTGTTAAATATGGTGAAGGGATATAGTTGCTGCCTCGTTGTAGTTTAGCGTAATTTCTTGCTTGGCAACTTAAATTAAATTAAATTTTCCATTTTTGAAATTAAATTTTTAATTTTCTTTTTAATCGTACTCGACATAGTACATTCTTGAGTTGAGCATTTTATTGGACGGTTGCTGTTTCCTTGCCCATAGTTGATACATTTGTCTTACCGAGCAAGATATATAGTGATTTCAGTCTTAACTGGTCTTAAAAATTCCTTACATAAACTTTTCTAGATCGTGACACAGTCTCAAATCAAGTATGTCACCCGTCGCTTATTTCAAAGAAACACTTTCATGCTAATACACACAACGGACACTAAATCTCGGCCCCAGAGAGTAAATTCATATAAACGTAACCTCTATATTACGGACACTGCGGTGATCTGGTGATTTCCGAATCCCGATCAGGTGAATCTCCACAGGGTGAATCCCGTCTGTCTAGTCTGGCTGATGAGCTATGCAAGTTGATATAAAGCCCAGTCGCTGTATACCAAGCAATGATTTTCCGAAAGGTTTACAAAGGACCATAACCGACTTTTTGAAGGCTTCAATAACTACAGATAGCATAAAGATCTTTTCTATTACATTTTGCACTGTAGTTACTGTTTACTGCACTTGAAATATAGCGAAAGATGCTTTCAGAATTGTGTTTTATGTTACAACTTTTTACATGCAGCATCGCGCTGTAGCTCGTTTCGTTTTAAAACAGTTATTTGTCTTTAGCTGAGATGCACAATGTTGTATGTTACTAAAAGACAGTGTCTGTACTGTGAATTAGTAACTTTAAATGCAGTTTAAAGACTTTAGCTACTGAACACTTAAAACTGTAAGTGGATTAATAAAAGTGACGTCATCATAGTGACCTCTTTTATACGGACACCTCTTTAATACGGACACTTCGCTCTGTCCCTTCGGTGTCAGTATTAGAGAGATTATGTGAAGTATATGAAATAATTCATATTTGAACTGCGGTTGTAGATGAAAGTGAAGAATGATCATCGCAGTAAATTTTCCAATTGTCTGCGATGATCATTCTTCACTTTCATTAGAGAGATTCGACCATAAAACATTCTACATTCTTTAGGCTGTGGTGGTACCTTGAATAAAACGTCCGGGGTGTTGTATAGAGCAAATGGTGGAAACGAAGCCGACGAGCGCTGCATCTGGAAAATCGGCAAGGCTGGAGTGAGTCACGCAGTTGCAATTTTTACTTTGGAAAGCATTTGCAGGTAATAAAAGGCTTTGAGTTGCTCAAACATGCGTCTTCACTGATAAAACCACTTGATTGCCCTTAAAGTTATTCTGCAAAGGCCCCGAGAGTGTTGTGCATTTTTCTTGTAATCATATACAGCGGTCTGAGATAAAAACTAAATGAAAACAAGCACCATGTTTTTGCTCAATAAAATTATTCAAATTTGTCCTTCCATTTACGTACGCTAGATCTATTTGAAGAAAATGTTGCTCTCTACTCTCTATTGTTGTATTGTATGTTTGTGTTGTATCGCGGGCTTAGTTTGCAATTTAAACATGTTATGAAAATATATTGTAATAATAATGATTATAATGAAAGTGATAATGATAATAATAATAATAATAATAATAATAATGATAATAATAATAATTAAAATAATAATGATAATAATATTGATATAATGATAATAATAACACAATGATAACGATGATAATAGTGAAAATAATAATGATAATGATAATGATGATAATGATAATGATGACCATGACGACGATGATGACTTTTACGTAAACGTGAACGATAACGATAACGATGGCGTTAATGTAAACTATGGCGAAGACTCATCACAGGTGAGTTACAGCTCGGAATGTTCCCTTAGAATTGTTTTTTTTTTTTGCCAGAGTCTTGGCCAAATGGACAAGTTACGAGTAACCATATCCTCTTGACTTTCTTCCTCTTTGCTCATTTAAGGTCATATATCGTTAATTTCGTAGCAGGTTATGGCCAATATCCCTGCAAATATGAATATAAGCGCACTCCGTGATACCCATTTTAAGGCTCACCTTTGTCATTTCTTTCTTTCTTTCTTTTATTTATTTATTTTTTGCATTTAGTGAGCACGTGAAGCTACTAAGGCCAGATGGCTATGAAGTTTTTAACCAGGGAGGCTGTAATTCTCCTTACCCCGCTTCTCTTGAGGTCCCATTTGGAGACGCAGAACACCTCATACTTGATATATCTCTGGAACATGGATGGGGCGTGGTTAACGTCACGTACAGTATAGTCGGCCGAACACTTTACTCAGGTTCGCAGAAATAGCATGCCAAAAACTACTTACATTATAAGTAATACAAAATCAAGCATGTATGCTTTATTGTGTTCAAACACACTCGTGGTGGTATCTTTTCGCGTATCAAATACTGTCTATTATATCAACCTTATATACTAGGGATTAGGACGTTGTCTGATTAACGGTCAATTTCATTAAATATTTATTAAAATGTATATTATGGTTAACGGTATACTCGACCTGTGAAACATATCCGTTTGAACTTGATCACAATTACGCATTCACTCTTTAATAATATTTCTGCTTTCGAAAGATGTTTTTTTTTTTGTGCGTACGAAGGAAGAAACTTTGCTTTGTCACCATATCTTTAACTATCCCACACAGCCAACTTACTTGCAAATTTAATTTTGTTTACGTTATCAAGACTTGCGAATCTCTAGATTTTAATTCATCCTTAAAAATAAAATATTCCTTCTTATTCTCATTGTTTTACACTTGAAAACGTCAGTGATGAATATTATTATGCTGATGACCACATTATGATTATCATCATCATAATAATGGTAATTTCATATATCATCATCATCATCATCATCATCATCATCATTATCATCATTGCACCGTCATCATGATCATCATCTTTATTATTATAATTCATCTACAGCGCAATTGGTGCCTTCATGGAATGTTACCATCATCAACAAGACATCAACGTCATTGACAGTGCGGTGGTCAAACTTCCCTTTAAGTGTTCCACTCCAGCATTTATTAGTGAAGTATAACGACAAGAATTCAAACGCCAGCTTGGCCTACAACGTCTCAAATTGGTATAACTCACATTACACTGGAAATGTATTAAAAGTTTACATGTTTTACGAGGTTTATGTCGTTGCTGTATCTTCCGTAAATGGGACACTGTACTCTAGTGAAGCAATGACGGCAAGAACTAACGAAGGAGGTAAATATGCCAAAACATACCGTGCGATGCTCACGTCCAATTGCGGTCGTACTCTTATAACGACCATTCTTCTTAATAAAGCGAAAACATTTGCGTTTTGACCTCAAGAAAGGAGAGTTTTTAAAGTGTTGTTTCCTTTTCTAAACGCTTTTTTCTCTATTTTAAATTTTCGTTTAACCTCTCTGAATTTAGTCTTCCAGCAGAAGTGTTTTGGTTCGCCATGCAAGGTATGCGTGACGAAATCTTACGAATGCCTGCGTGGTAGGCTACACTGAGTTTGGAGAAAGGTTAATTTCATACTTGGAAAACAAAATCTTGTCGGGGATTTATAATAAATCATTTTTCCTGTTGAGAGTCATTTCTGCAAGATCACTCCCCCCCCCCCCCTCCCAATTTTTTTCAAAATGTTTCGAAACTTTTGAAGGTTTTGTTTTTGTTCTTGTTCAGTGTTGTTGTTTTTCAATTTTTTAGTTTGAGAGCATGCAAACAACAGAATGGAGTGTCGCTTTACGTTGTGATTAGTTAGCCGGGCCCCATGCAGTTGTTCAAACGCTGGATAGCGCTATTCACCGGATAAATCACTATCCAGCGGATCGAAGTAATTGGGAAACCAATACGCCATTTTATAGTTGTGTGTTCAGTGCCCTGGCCTTTCAATAGAAGCGAGGCTGGCGGTGACCTTGTTTTGTTACAAACTTTCTTGTTTTTCATATGTAAATGATCATGTTCACAGGATTGTTAGTATGAGAATACCACGGTTTGCATATGAAAAACAGGAAGATTTGTAACAAAACAAGGTTACCTCCAGCCTCGCTTCTATTTGAAGGCCAGGGCACTGAGCACACAACTGTAAAATGGCCTATTGCATTATCCACTGAACAGAGATTTGTCCAGTGGATAGCGCTATCCACCTTTTGAACAGCTGGAGCTTGGTGCGTAACCTTTATTTTGATATTGAGCTTAGGTATCACTTGGACATCAGAAAACCCTGATGACCAAATGAAGAAAATTTTCTCCTCTTTTTCGTACCTTCTCACTAATATCATCATTTGTTGCTGTTTTCATTTTCCCAGTACCCAGCGTTGCACCGTCGGACTTACGAGTTTCTACGCTGCATTTCACTGAATTAAAGGTACAATGGAATCCAATACCTCAGCATAGTGTAAATGGGCGACTACTGGGATATGTAGTCAACTACCAAGAGTATCCCTATGATCGGTATAACACGAGACGAGTCAACACGAGTAGCACAGATGTCCATGTGCTAGTGTTGAGTTGTTTGAAGGCAGCACATTCCTACAGAGTCTGGGTGGCTGGGTTTACACGCACGGGAACTGGACCTCCGTCATCTAAATACTCCGTCATTACTGGTAAATTGAACAGATAGACCACAAATCTTATAGACCATAGACAGTGTTTCTGCCAGAACACGCCGTTGCGGAAATTATGCGTTGCAATAAGAGATGGCCCCCAGAATAAAGAAATGCAAGGGCCAATTTCGCCCTTTCCTTCTACAGGGCTGCAAGCAAACATGCTTAGGATTTTAAAAGCAATCCTTTTTTCTTTTTAATTCAATAGCGGTTTTCAATACAAAACAATAGCAAAAAACAGGCCAAAAAGGGTACAAGTTCGATCAATCAGAGCGAATAATTAATTCAGCATCATAATTGGTAATAGCCTGGATACTATAAGATAGCCTCGAATTAGTGATGTATCATCGGAAGTGCTCATGGGTGAGCCATGGATGTTCATTATGGCGGCTTGAAAAAGATGATTGTTCCCTTTCCTAAAAAAAAAGGAAAAAAGTGGCACTTAAATAGAGGACTTCGGGGGCCACTTTGTCTTTCAAGTCAAACTTTCTGGCTTTAACACTGCACGGGCCTGACATTAGATTGTTCAAACCTAAAGTGGTACCACAAACTACAGGCGAATGCTTTCGTAGCCTGCATGAACACGTCTCCTACTTCCTTTGTTGCTCGAGGATCGAGACGTTTGTACGCAGCTTAGTGGTTTCACTGTAAAGTGTTTTATACATTTTGACGTCATTTTAATGGTCTATAAAGGTATAAATACCATGAAAAAAAATGTTACCTACTTTGTTTATACAATAATATTGACCGTTTTTAACTTGAATGTAGTAAATCCCTCGCGAGAGATAAACTGCACCGTCATGACGTCATTTCCATGGTTTAAATACTCGCAAGTCCGTTTCAGATGACGCGATACTGTCAAGCTAAACTCCATTCATAAGTTGAAGATATATTAGAATGTTATGTGATGATTCAATGAAGCTAAATTCAACAACTAGTAAAGACTATTCTAACATGTTCGTGTCCCAAGCAAGTCAAAAACACAACGCACGCGGTTCCCCGTTTCCGGGATGCACATGTAATTCAGTTAGGGGCCCCTAAGGGGGATCCCACAGGTTTCAATCTTACATCATGTCCCGCCTAACACGATTCAATGAGTCTTTGCGGCCTCCTAACTTGACGCCAAGATCTAGTTGTAATGGGAGTCTATGAAATAGTTTCCGTCTGTCTCTCTAGTGTCACTGGACTTGGCGCTGGCTTCTCAAATACAAGTGGCTGTCTTGTACTCCCAAGAGAGTAACGAGGTTGGGTACTTTTGGGAGGAGCCCTTGTCCTTGGGGTCATGGTAGAATCATTTGGAACAGAGAGTATCTGCCTTCTATTTCTCCTGTAAGCACGTCCATATTCATCTTCCAGCATGTATGATCTTGGCATTACTTCAGCTTTACGCCATTCCCTCTCACCATTTGGACGAAACCGCACCTTGTCCCCAACTTTCAGTAGAAGCAAATCTCTACTCTGCTTGTCATAATTAGACTTGGCATTATGCTGTCGCTGATGAAGTGTTTTCAGAATATGATCACGATCCACTGGCTGAGGTAACAAGAGACGTCGATGAGTTGGTATCATTGTTCCAGTGCGTTGACTCATCATCAGCTGGGCAAGCGACACACCGATATCTTCGATTGGGGTGTTACGATACTTTAACAGTTCCTCAAATGGGTCTTTGTTCTCTGCAGCAGCCTTCTTAAGAATGCGTTTTGCGGTCTGTACAGCTCTTTCCGCTGCGCCATTTGATTGAGGATACTCTGGTGAGCTGGTTGTATGGGAAAATCCCCACTCCTCAGCAATTTTCTTGAACTCATGGTTGTTGCTGAACAAATTTCTGGTGTTGCTGTACTGCGGTCCGTTGTCGCTGGCAACTTTCTCTGGGATTCCAGACCTTGCCAATATTTTCTTCAAGTTGTTGATGACACAAATGGCAGTGTTCTGGCGAAGCAGTTCTACTTCAAAGCACTTCGAATAGAAGTCAGTCACTAACAGGTACGTTTGGCCACCATGTTCAAACTGGTCAGTCCCAACAACTTGCCAAAGTAATCTTGGAATGTCATGAGGATGTAATGTCTCTCTCTGTTGTCGGTTGCGGAAAGCATTACACACGGCACAGGAACTGACTTTGTCTTTGACTTGGGTAGTCATGGAAGGCCAGACAACATAATCCTTCGCAAAGGAAAGGCTTTTGCTCTCTCCCATGTGAGCTCCATGAATTTCATCTAACACTTCAGCTATCA
This sequence comes from Porites cylindrica, assembly GCA_964035525.1. NCBI lineage: Eukaryota > Metazoa > Cnidaria > Anthozoa > Scleractinia > Poritidae > Porites > Porites cylindrica. The sequence continues at coordinate 29,069,833 of OZ037782.1, read as the reverse complement.
ATGGTCTTGGCACTACAATTCTGTCTGATGTAAATAACATGCCATCCTCAACATTCAGCTCTTCTCTGAAATTCCAATATTCCCGGGCAAGTTCATCAACTTGTTCTTTCTCAGTGGGCCATCCTTTCAAAACGTACTCCATCTCCACTTTTGATGTCTCATCAGCACTTGAGTTGCCCTTGAATCTCTTCAGGGTGCTGCTTTCTAATCCAAGTTCCTCAACAAGATTAACTCCGATTACATCTTCGGGTTCACTGAACGGTTCAGTTTCACTGAGAGGTGCTCTGCTAAGGCACTCTGAAATGACCTGCTGTTTTCAGGGGACATAACGCAACACAAGGTCATACTTAGTGAGCTTCAGCAACATCCCCTGTAGCCTGGGAGGGGCCTCATTCAGTGGTTTCCGGAAGATTGACTCCAGCGGTTTGTGGTCTGTCTCAACAATACCTCTGCGCCCGAACTCATATGTGTGAAACTTTTGCGCTCCCCATACAATCGCTAATTGCTCTCTTTCAATATTTGCATACATCTTCTCTGGGGGAGCCAATGTCTTTGAACTGAAGGCAACTGATTTGCCCTCCTGCATGATCACTGCGCCAAGGCCTGTGTTACTGGCATCAACAATTAGCACCGTTTCTTTGCTGTTATCAAAGTACGCCAACACCGGCGCACTTTCAAAAGCCTCTTGCTGTAGTTTCTCCCACACAAATGCGATATCTCTCTGGGTAAGCTGTGAAATTGGCTCTTGTAGATTGGCTTTGTGTTCAATGAACTTGTCAAGGTAATTGACAGTTCCTAGTACTCGAAGTACACCTTCTTTGTCAGAAGGAGGAGGCAGCTCACTGATCGCGCGGATTTTATCAGGGTCAGGTTTTAAATCCTTCGGCCGAGAACACATGTCCAACATAGCCTACTTCAGGAACACGAAGTTTCTCTTTCTTTGGATTGAACTTTAATCCTACTTCTCTGCTTCTATCCAGCACTCTTCTCAACTTCTGATCAGCGTCGGTTTGATCTTTACCATGAATCAGGAAATCATCCACTATAATCTCCACAGGAACCCCTTCAAAGAATTTGTCCACCTCCCTTTGGTAGATTTCATGGCAGAAGAGCTGCCAAAAGGGAGCCTTGTAAATCGATATCAACCCCGGGGGGTATAGAATGTTAAGAGCTTAGAGATTTCATCATCAACTGTGAGCTGCCGGTATCCACTGCAAGCATCAAGGGACATGAAACTCTTTGCACCCGATAATCGGTTGGCAACCTCCTCTACAGTAACCATTGGATTGTGTGATCTCTTGAGAGCTTTGTTTAGGTCCCTTGGGTCAATACAAATTCGAACATCATTCTTCGAGAGTGGAGTGTTCTTTTCTTTCATGTTTCGTTTGTCAATCACTAGCATAGATGAAACCCAAGGGGTGTGCTTCTCTTCTTTAACAATAATCCCATCTTCTTCCATCTCTGTGAGCTTCTCTCGTGTTGGTTCAAGAAGTGCGATTGGAATTTTTCTGGCAGGATGTACCACTGGAGGAACTTACCGATCAACTTCCAAATGTACTTTGTTAGGTAGCTTGCCAGGTTTATTACTAAAACAATCTTTATAATCCTGCAACACAGGATCGGTTTGAAAGAAAATTGGCATTTCTTGCTCTGGTTGTTTGGACTCTGGAGTAGTTATCAGTTCAAGGTTCATGAACTCAAGGACTTCGAAGTCTAAACAAGCATCACATCCCAGCAATGGTGTAAAAGTTCCATCAACAACAAGATACAACAGGTTAAGTTCATGACTGCCATATCGAGCTGGAAGCCTCACAGAGCCCTTTGGATGGATGAGTTTCGGCGCAAGCCACCTTTTCAAAGGTTGCAGGATTTTCTGAAGAGATTTGTTTGTGATTTCCTTGTACATCTCATAGGAAATTACTGTAGCTTCTGCACCAGTATCTGCTTTGATCTGTACATCTTTCCCAGCAATTTTGACGGTAATCGAGCCCCTAGAGCTGGGCAGCGAGGTGGCTGAATAAATGGTTGCTTGTAACCACAGAATTTACAGTTACGAGGGGGTGTCTTTTCTTGAACCTTTACTTTCCCGAGAGGGTGAAGTGAACGTTCGGAACCCGCAACTGTTGGTGTATTAAACTTGTATTTCTGTAGTTAAGCTGCCTCGAATGTATGGCAATAATCATCAGCAGTTTGCAGCGTTAAATCTGGTTTCTTCAGCAGTTCACCTCGCAATTCGTGTGACAAAACTCCTCCCACAATACGATCGCGAATGAGCGAATCTCGAAGGTCGCCAAATTCACAAGTTAACGACAGTCTTTCCAGTTCACTCTTCCATAGCTTCTGGTCCAGCACAAAGTAACAACATATTTACCTTCATTTTGTCCGCTTTATCATCTTTACCTTTCGCGACAAGGTAGATCTCAAATTGCATGAAAAATTTCCTCCAGTTCTCAGCAGCAGTTGCGTCTAGAAGCAATGGACCAGGCATTCGAGAATCTCGCTCGGCCATTATACAAGATACAATAATACAACTCAACAGGAAACTTGTTTGTCCCATCGATTCGTCAAATAATTTCTCGCAGTTCGGCAGGGCAGATAACCACTGTTATCCCAGTTTCTTACACCATGTTATAAGATCATTCAATAAAGCTAAATTTAACAACTACTGTAGTAAAGACTATTCTAACATGTTCGTGTCCCAAGCAATTCAAAACGCAACGCACGCGGTTCCCCGTTTTCGGGGTGCGCATGTAAGTCAGTCAGGGGCCCCTAAGGGGGATCCCTACAGGTTCCAATGTTACAATAGAATACATTTCGAAAGTTGCTTTCTACTTTTATTCCTTGTTTTTGTCAAGAGGTATTTTATTGGACGTCTGAAACCAAGTTGGCTACAGTCGTGTTTCAGTTGAGCCAGCTTAGCCTGGCAGTAGCATGCCGTTTGAAACAGACCTCATAGACCACTAGTTCGAAATAAGCGCCAGAAATCCTTTTTCATTTTTTACTCTAGAATGCACTATGTACTAGTGACTGCTAGCAGTCTGCTTCTTTGCAAAAAATAGAACGTTAAGATATATCATACATCATATTTATTATTCCGACCTGAAGAATAGTCTATTCTATAGTAATTCCAGTCATTTTTACAACTGGTATAAATTGGTTTTGACACATCGTGGCGAAATCGCAGTATGAGAATGAATGATTTAACTAGATTGAAAATAAAAAACTGAGTTAAACTTCATCAAGCAACTAAATTTTCTTGTTTTCTTACTGTCAATTAGGTTGCAAAGGATACACAGATCGGTCTTTTGGCCTCTTAGAGATTGGTTCCAACGGGCGCCCGAGCTATGTTACATGTACCTTTGTGATTCGCAGAGGGGGCATAAATCAGGCAGTTGCGGTAGTGTGGATACAAGATTTGGCATTTTACGGGTACTACGTGAAATTGTTATCTCTGATTACTTAACACCTTTCTCCAAGATTTGTTTGATATTGTAGGGTTGTCTTTAACAACCTTGGACAGGCGAAATGGATCATACCCTACAGATTATGTAATTTTGCAATGGAGGCTCGCAAACAACCGACGCATGTCCCCAACTTTTGGCAAAGTTTTGAATGGCGCGAATTGTACAAAAAAGAAAAAATGAAACTGCGGGAATGTTGATGTACCAAAAATAAATGAAAAACTTTTCTCGTTTAAAAGCTTTCATTTGTTGTAAAAAATTGGCATAGCTGCCGACCACGTGATTGAAAGTAAAGTTATTCTCCTTTTTTGAATAGAGCGTTTCTAGCCCATACTTTTCCATCGTTTGACAATTCAATGGCCGTCTCTGCCTAGAAAGAGTTTTGAGATCTAGGAATTTTGCTATCATGGCAACGTGACATCACACTTCTTTTCTCTACTGTTAGCAAACATAACGTATCTATCAGTGTTTTTTGTTTTATTTACCTGTTTATTATTATTTTTATTACGTTTTTCTTCTTATTTTTAGGGAATATGTGAAAATAACTGGCCGAAATGGATCGCTGGTTTGGCACGGCGGATATTCTTATTCGCCCGATCTGCGATCTTTCGTTCAGGTTGGATTTGGAAATGCCGATAACATAACTGTTCAGATCCGCTTAACGAGCAGCTACAGTCGCTTCAAGTTTCAATACGGAATTGTGAAGCAAGGTCTTTTCTCAGGTTAGAATCCTTGCATCTGCGAACTGAATAAATCATATGGGTGGATAAAACTCTATGAAATATTAAGTTTGGCATATATTAGCATTCTAGATAGGGTGCCAAAAGCGAAACTACAATAGTTTCCGTAACACCAAGAAACACTCCAGCAAATTGAGAAGATTTGTATGCGTTTCCCTTTTTGTTGATACTTTCATTAATTTTAAAATTATTGGTCTAGTCCCACTCACTGATTCGAGCAAACGTTGCACAGCCTCCAACAAATCTTGACAAAAGCTTAGTACAATGGAACCTCGATATCACGAAGGGTCAAGGAACTGGCAAAATTTGTTCACTTTAACGAGTTTTTGTGTTAGCGAGGTTCTTTTCCAAATACGTTTCTGTTACTAGGGCAATTTAAAGAAAATCGTTCGTTATACTGAGGACTTCGCTCTATAGAGCTCGATATATCTGTTCTACTGTAATATTCATACATGTAGATATCGGTTGATTTATTTATCATTTTTTAAGCTTTACCTATTAACTGGAATGTGACCGTCGACAACACCTCAAGAACTTCGATGACAGTTCATTGGGAGAATTTAGCACCGCTCATCAACGAGACAGTACTCTATTATATCGCAGACATCCACCATGGTAGCCTATCAAGAGCAGCACTAGTTTCTGGAGATTTATACAATGCAAATTTCCTGGGGCTGTCAATGTACACTAAATATCAAATAAAAATCATCGGAATAAACAGCCTTGGTCAAACCTACAACAGCTCAAACGTCACAGCCCTAACAGAGGAAGGAGGTAAGTGTTGTATAACGTTTCGGGCAAAACACGCCAAGCCACGCTACAATAAGAACGAAAATAATACTTTCATTTATTTCACTGTCACTAGATTATCGTTTCTCAAGATAACACATGGAACTATTGTAACTTCCGTTAAAGCTTCACTCTAGTAGATTTCTTGATGGTATTGATTGCAATTATTTTTTCCCCCGCATATGACACAAATATGTGTCATATAAAATTGTAGGAAAATAAATCGGCATGCTGGAGTCCATGTCAAATATAAGGAAAGTTAAGGGGTCTCGATACAGTTTTTCAGAGGCCATACCGATATTCTTCAATCGCCTTAAAAGTGTTTTTTTTTTCTTGTCCGATCGCTGTAAAATGTTCACCAATAATTTGGCTATGGATTGAAATTTGTGAAAATGTAGGTTTTAGTAAAATCGATATTACTGTGACAACAATAAACAAAAAACTTTGAAAATATATTTCGAACCTTAAATTTTTAATAGCCGTGGTAGATTATTTAATAAAAACGTTGTAAATGACTCAAATTATTCTTAAGTAGCATCAGAATGCTGCTTAATATCATATTTCGATACTAGGGAATTTTGGTGTATTTTCGTTCTCGTGCGAAAACTAACCCGTTTTCTCACCACCTGTATAAGTGCAACTTCATTCAAAATTTGGACTTTTAGCGCTTTTTTGTATATTTCTGAAACGACTAGAACGAATTTTTTTTTTAAATTTCTTCACATAATCTTCATAATGTACATAATAATGTCTGAGACTTTCATTAAGATGGATTCACTGCAACACCTTGAAATTTCAAGACAAACCTATTCTACGAACCTGTCAAAAATCTGCGTTACAACATTCACTGTTTTGACGTTATGCTAATTTTTCCAAAAATAGTGCGCACTATACATACCTCCGTGAGTATTACATTTTAGTTTGAGTTTATCGCATCTTTTGAATGTTAAACATTGACAATACTCACACTGAATTATACTAGTCATGGATATATGTATTGTAATGGACATTAACCCATTCGCCCTTGAACCGCCCGTAACCTCCCGCGCTGATCCAGGTCCCTCAACCACTTGTGACGTCATCGGTTTTAACGGTCAAGGGCAACTTTGTCATACGAGAATGAGCAAGATGCATTAAAGGAGAGCGCAGAAAAAAACAAAACCTTGTAACATTAAGCCCTAAATTCCCATGAAAATCATGTTTCACTACACACCTACCTTTCCCTTCGTTTAATTCTAAGATCCCAAAAGGTTTCCCGAAAGCTTTTTCCACCAAAATGAAGCCTACTAGATGCCCAGCAGAAGGAAAAAAATGAGACAAGAAAGGTGGAAGAAGGGAGACTGCTGGGTCATTTTTAAACCCAAAAACTCTAAGCCTTGTTTGTAAAATATTTACATAATTTGTTAAAACAAGAATGCTTATTGCCTTTGGTAATACCTGAGATAATTTCATTTACTTTCTCTATGAATTCCAGAGTGTTTTCAGAAGGAGGGCGATAAATAACTCCAATAGGCCATTTGCACGATGGCGTCGTTTTACTACTACGATCAGAATTCTTTTCGTTTTTCCTTTCACATTTAAATTCGGCAATCCCAGCGAGGTCTAAATTAACAAAGGCACTAATTTGCACAAGAAAGCAAAAACCCGAAGGATTCTGGTCGCAGTAGTAAAATGACGCCATCATGCAAATGGCCTATAATTATATTTTTATGTCGTGGAAGGCAAATTTCAACGAAAAGAGACTCAAAAATATTTTCGTCGGAAAAATTAAACTCTGACAGGATTTTATATGAGAAATTTTGGTCGATAAAGAGCCCAGCTCCTCCACCAACCCTATTAGCGCGATGGTTGCTAACAAAATTGTAACCCTCAAAGCTTAAGTCATTAACATAACTTTATTTGACCCATGTCTCAGTTATGGCAAGAACTGAAAACTTATGATTTGTATTGGCTAGTAAGCTGAATGAAGCTTTTCGGGGGGTTTGATGAGGTTGGTTAGACCTCCAGCAAAAATATGCAAATAAGACCAGAAAAAAAAAAAAAACAACAAAACAAAACAAAAAAACAATAAATGAAATAATAGAGAAAGAAAGGAAAATCCAAAAACTTATATACACAGTATAAGGCCTAAAATTGCGTGAGATAGCTATTTTCAATAAAAAGCCCAATTACTTAATAGAACATGGATATTATATAGAAATACCTTGAACCTTAGCTGTCGGACTGCTTTCTTAAAAGCTGACAATGTACTTATGGATCTCAAGGTATCAGAAATCTTGTTCCAAGTAATAGCCGCCAAGTACTTTACTGAGTTCTTGCCATAACGCGTCGTATTAAGTTTCGGTATGAACGAATTAAAACGGCAGAGTTTGGTCCGAAACGATAATATATTCTTTAGTGTACAAACAACATCTAGTTGCGTTCCAACTTTCTTGCTAATTTTCATAATCATCCTCGGAGACCCAGGGGCAGATAGTGGGGGCGAGAGAAAGTCTAAACGGGCGGAAAATATGGCACAAAAGAAAAGTGAAGAACGGCAAGAAGAGCCCCTGGGGACAATGTCTTACCAGACCAGTTCCAAACGGTCGCCGCCGTTCTGGCTTCTGATTGGTGATAGAAAACTTGACGCACAAATAGAGGAAGACTGCCGACAGACTATCTCCTATCTGAAATGATATTCCTACCTAAAGCTTTATTGCAAGAAACATAGTAATCAGAAACTTACGGCGAATACAGTTGGCACTTTAGAAGAACAGTTTTAAGCTGAGTGCGCGGTGATATTAAAGAAATTCTATTCATCAAACTTACTTTGTATTTGTCCCTCTCTTTTGGAAACAAACCTTAACAAAGCAAAATATAGCTTCTACGAAAAACTGTCAAGAGTTTTTAGCGTCGCAGGTTCCCGTTTTGAAGAGAGATAAGGCCACCAACCCCAGTACTTCTGACCAACCCAATTGTACTTGGTAATTTATTCGCGCATTCAAGACTTACCATCACATTCGTCCGGGCAGTTTGCTGTTGGGGATAATGAGAAGAAGGAGATTGTCATATTTGTCTTCATCTTTATTCCCAAGTGGTAAACCTCCCGTGCGAATGTGATGGCAAGTCTAAAAGGCTTGAATAAATTACCAATTACAAGGGTTTTCATAAGCCCCTCAAAATATAAGTCCCCCCCCCCCCCCCCATCCAGTAACGCAAAAAAACCCTCCATTAAATCGCCCCTCCAAATATAAGCCCCCCGGGGGCTTGTACTTGGAAATTTGCCCTCAAATATAAAGTAAAACAAAGCAAAAACGGTAAATTTACTTCCAACTATGAGACTAACCCAATCGATTATGAAACGCAAATTTGCCTCCTTAGAAAAGCCCAGCCGAATAAAAGCCCCTCCAAAAATAAGCCCCCAAAAAGGGCCTTTGAAAAATATAAGCCCGTGGCTTATTTTCAGAATTTTACGGTATCTCCTTGCATCCCAAATACATCAGTGAATCGGTAAATATTTTCACAAACTTTCAAATAGGTTACTGACATATATCATTGTCACATACAATTAACCATTTACATACATTCACTGAAATTTATAAGTTACAAAGTCATTAATTCTTCTGGTATGACCATGTTTACGTCTTGGAAGTTGGACCCTTATACTGTAATGAGAGTCAATAGCTGCAGGAGAGGGGATGATGTTCTTAAGGGGAGATATTTGGCGTGCAGTAGCCATAAACCGCCTACAAGCTCCTACTCTCCTGTCACTAAGAGACTCTAGGCCGGCCAAGACCAAGGCTTCCGTATAGTCTACCCTGCCAAATATTATTTTGAGAGCTTTCCGCTGTACAGGCTCAATTAACTCGTCCAGATATAAAGGGATCACGGCCGAAACTGGCGAGTCGTACTCAACAATGGATCTAACAATACTACAGTAGACTAACACCGGGATCGTTAATGCCCAGTCCAACTCTCTCGAGGGTCCGCAGCACAAAGAATCGCTTAGTAGCTTTTTTATGAATACTGTCACAATGTTCGTTCCAAGAGAGGTCCTTAGAGATAATAACCCCCAAGAGTTTATAACTAGATACCCTATCAATGACTATACCATTAAGCTGAATCGGTGTTATAACAGTGGGTTGGTATTTCAAAAAATTGACAAACGTATCCTTACATTTTTTTTCTCATTAAGCCGCATGTTAGGCATGGAAGTGTAGGTGTTAATATTTGCGGCGATAAGTGAAAGGTAGCTAGGCGCACATTGAGGAATAGATTCAAATACCGAGGTGTCATCAACGTATTTAATCCTATATCTCCAGTCCCTACACAGATTGTTCACTAATATGGCGAACAGCAATGGCGCGAGTTTTGTTCCTTGTGGTATTCCCCCATTCGGTGTAACTGGATGCGAATAAACCTGAGAGACTTGCACTCTTTGTGAACGGTCCGTTAAAAACGAGCCGATCCATCTGATACTGGCCTCATGCACGCCCAGCAGCTCCATTTCTTGGATAAGGACATTGCTTGATTTCGCTTCCGCAAACAGCCAAGATAAACATGGCGAACAGCTAAAGTTCGTGTACTGTTCTTGTAAGAACACGTGAAACGACTCCACTGTTTGCTGCCCTCTGATTGGGCAGAGAAAAACAAAAGTTTTCTGTCACCAAGCGAAAGTTTGGAACTGGTCTGGTGAAACATTGTCCCCAGGTGCTCTTCTTCCCGTTCTTTACTTTTCTTCGCGTCATCCCCCGCCTCCCCGTTTAGACCTTTCCTCGCCCCCACTATCTGCTCCTGGGTCTCCAGGATGACGAGCGGGGTGCTTGAAATGCAAAATTTCACGCGAGCTTACATGAGGGGGTGGACGCACGTACGTACGGACGATTTGTCAGAAACAAGATTTCTTGGATGCATAGTTAACCAGATTTTCTTACGTATGCTTATGGTGCTGCGTTATTAATATCATACAGTGTAGGTGACAAATTAAGCTCACAATCTTGGGTTTTGACATGTTTACCGGGGTTTCTCTTCGATCGATGCCAGAACTTCACACACTGAAACGATTATAGCTTAAATTTTGACTTAAGTTCATAATGTTCAGGATTTTTTGACAAAATACCTGATGTAATCCTTCTTGATATGCTCTTTCGTGTGTTTAGGCTTTCTAAAGCTTCCTTCAAAGCCCTGGCATCTTCATTCATAACATTTTAAAACTTTGCTGCCATCTTGGCACTGAGACGTATTAGGGAACTTTGCCATGGCAATTTTGTAATTTCACATGTAAACTTCTAAATTAACGCTGTTATACTACTACATGAGAAATTTCTGCAATTTGATTGGTTTAGAGCAGTGGTATTTCAGTTTAATTTGACATACCTACATGTGAAAATTACAGCCTTTTGCGGGTAGTAGTATAAACAAATAATAGCATGATTTGTGCGGGATATTTGGCATAAATACCACTCGTGATACAAATTCCGCTCCAAAATTTAAGAGTAATTTGGCACCTATGATCTTCATTAATTAATTATTACAGTGTTACATAAAGTTATTAACTCAGTATGGGCCAAATGAGTACACTTATTTTCACTACAATCAATCACCTGGTTTTGGTTTTAGTTCCCAGCAGGGCACCATCTTATATCAGAGTGACTAACGTACGGTTTGATCAAGTTAAAGTAAAGTGGAACCCTCTCCCTCAGCAATTTGCAAATGGACGTCTCCTTGGATACACAATCTACTATTACGAGTTATATAAGCGGCAATTAAGAAAATCGGTTAGCATCAGTAATCCGTATGCTAACATGGTGATATTAAGAGGACTCAAGGCATCAACTAGCTATCAAATAGCCGTGGCAGCCTTTACGTCTAAAGGCGCTGGAACTCAGTCGAATTGGCAGGACATAAAAACAGGTGATATTTTATGTCATAATGCTGTTAATTTTTTGTTATTTATATAAAATTCTGCTTTGCGTTAATCCCCTTTGCACAGAGTCTTTCTCTCACACTCAAACTCATATACTAACTGTGAAAATGTTTACGAAGTTAAAGCGATGGATTCAGAACAAGCGTTTATGCATTTGCGAGACGCAGAATTTACATAGCGGCCAATAGAATTGTCACGTACTATAGAAGTGACCTCAAGATATCTCAGTGATAAAATGGTAAAAAATAATAAATATTTCAGTGATATTTTGTGATAAAAATCAGTGATACAAGGCCACGACGTTTCGACCTGCAATCGGAAACCACCTGAGGGATCAGTACAACATGTCCCCAAATGAATTTGCGCGAAATTTTATAATTTTAAGCAAGTGCCAGAACAAACTTGATTGCCTTTTTTTTTTTTTTTTTTGTAAATGCTTTTTATCAAAGAACTGAAACCAACTCTGAACAAACGGAGTGATTTCATCTGCGCTAAATTATTTGTTCAGATCGGTTTCAGTTAGCCTTATTATTATTATTATTGTTATTAATTATTATTATTATTAATAATTATTATTATTGATATTTATTATTACTATTATTATTATTATTATTATTATTATTATAATTCATTTATTTATTTCCATTAGTTTTAAAAATAATTTATCACTTATCGTTCACACATTTTATCGCCTTTTATTGTTCATTATATTCTTACATTTTAAACTATTTTTAAACCGTTGTAATATGTTTATGAAACTCGCAGTTGAAAATGACCTCCATGAGATCGAAACATTGTGGCCTTTTATCCCTGATTTTTATCAAAAATGCATATCCAAGAAATTTCTGAACAGTCATTGTGTCTGAAAAGTGTTAGTTTAATGTTTACGAAATCTTCGAGAGATAAATTTACGCTTTTGCAGCAAAACTAAGTGACAATGTTTCTGTTCTTTTCCGGCCGCCATCTTGGTGCCCATCCGAATGGGTACCAGCATGGCGTCTCCATACAAAATTCTATAAATGTGGGTAAAACATTTCTCCGAATATCTCGCATATGAAAAAATGTACGGAACTGAATCTTGGAGAGCATCTTACTTATCTCCTTTCATTTCCCTGTTTCTGGACCATATCTATTGAACGATTTCTTTATTTTTAATGACCTGACATTGAAAACCAGCAATAACAGGGGACATTTCCCGTTTTCTATACAGGTTGTGGAGGCCACTTGAATGACTTGTTTGGAACTTTCAAGTCGGGCAAAGAACTTCTAGTACGCTGCGATGCAAGTGGAAAATTGGAAATGCAAGGATCAGCCAAGCCGTTGCACTTGTATTATTACCGGAACTGTCTCTGTCTTATTACGCGTGAGTGTAATATATTTATGGCCTGCCAATTAAAACTTACAGCGGTAAGAAACACCCACGAATAAGAACCTATTGGCCGAGGGATAAGAACGTCCTGGCAGAAATTTGCTACTTTAATACCCCAAAATACAGGAACCTGTTTATGCCAAGCAAGATCAAGCAGTTTCTTATATGTGGGTTACAGTTAAATGAGAAACAATTTAACCAATGAGTGTAACTTTGAGATTGCAAATTTAAGTATAACAAGAACATACTGTACTAAAATGTATAATATATAGATTTAGCCAGGGTTAAAAGTCAAGCTCTGGTTAATAATACTTATAACCAAAAAAATAATAATAATAATAATAATCGTGTAATGCTAAACGGCAGTGAAAATGGCATCAAGATCAATAGATCTAATTAGCAAAAATGTGCAGCACACATTTTCTTCTAATTAGGAAAAAAATTGCGCGCGCAAAACACTTTTTTGTCTTTCCGTTGCCGTTGTTTTACACGACTACAACACTGTTTTGTACGACTAAAACGTCAAGCTTCCTAGTTACACATTATTTTTATGGAGGAATTGTCGTATGTGCTTACCCAATATTTTGTTTCCTGTGTTCGTGTTCACTTTTATTTTTCACTGCCGCTCATTTTCACCTAGCTGGCCGCTAGCATCTCTCATTTTCTCACCGCCGCTTTGAATTTCCATGTTTTTCTTCCTCGAAATTCGTCTCCTTTGTTTTCAGTAACTCGCTCTAGCTGTTTCTCTGTTATCCACGTTTGTGTAAACATAAAAAATAACGCCGAAAAAGACACGACTTTGTTGCTGTTTTTTTCTTTCTAATAGTCCGAGCCGCCATGTGATTTCCTTCCAAATAAAACCGTGAGTTGCATTTGGGTTGCTATACCTGTTGATTGAGTTATTTTACAGTGGTATGCCTGTAATGCGGACGGACGGTCGGTGTACGGTCACCTGATTACCAAATTTTCTCGGATGGGTAGATTACCAAATTTCCTTAGCTATGGAGGGCATTTTGCATGCGCATGCGTGCATCCGCTGAACGACAATAGAGTGCGCGCATCAAATCTGATGGCGGGGAATCGAAAACTGGCGTAAAGGTACGGTCCTATTAAAAGCCATTTCGTTTGTTCTTTGAATACCGTACTTTCCTACAAAAAATATTCTCCATGACAAAAATGGGACATTTTCTACGCGGGTTTTTCTCTTGTAGATTTTTCCGCAGTAGGTTTTCTTGGCCCTTTAAAGACTTTTCAAGACTCAACGCCAAAAAGTCATGTTCTTGTATAAGTCGCATTTTCACTGGCAGAGCAATGCATTTCTGTAGTTTGATTTCTAAACTCGTGGTTTTACTTGTCAAGGACGAAATGCATCGTAGCAATGTTCAGCTGCTTTAAAAAGCGAAAAAACAATTTACCACGTGAGGTTTATTTATTAGCGCGATGTTTCATGTTAAACTGATCACGGAGACACGCGTTTATATATGCCACAAAAACATGAAATCTATGGGATTTTTTAGCTGTCTTTCGAAAGTTTTTGCGGAAAATTTTATAAAAAATATTCTACAGGAAATGAAGAATGGATTGAGTTTGAGACAGCAACAATTACAAGTGATTATGTTGTACATAATCACTTGAGCATTTCATAAACTCAGTTGCAGACAAAACGAATGATACTTTTATTTTGTTTTAACTCTAAAAGATACAGAGATTTTCCCCAAGCTACTATTTTTAAGCGACTCTTGAGTAACAGCTCCTGTCTTCCACAATCGATTTCTTGTTATTAATTTATATTTGATGACAGTAGTGATCCATACAAAACAGAGAATGTGAGAGAACAGAGAGAGAGAGAAACTACTTTATTACAATGAAAATTATCAAGAACACAACTTTATTTTATACCCAGAATGTTATAAATTACATTTCTGAGATGTAGATGTTGCAAATTATCTGGTAAGTTTGCCCCCCCCCCCCCCCAGACTCCTAGGTTGAAAGGGAACTTGCCAACCCACCAAGCCCCCCCCCCCCCCCCCCCCCCCACACACACACACACACACACACACACACACACACACCCATTTTACCACCTCCTAAGTAACATATATTCGAATGCTTGGGAAAAGGAAAAGACGAAGACGGCAAAAAGTAAATACTCTAGGACTTAACTAATAACTTAATAGCCACATATGGCTAGCAATTTTAGTTATTTGGGAATAGTTGATATACTATTTATTGTATAAGGCTCCAGATAGAAACATGTATGGGGTATATGTGGAAACATGTAACAAGAGCCGAACTATAGCAAGCCGTCGCTCACTGGAAGGCCAGTATTTGGCCATCTCTTTAAGGCTGCTAGGGGGTACTTTTTCCAAACAAGTGTATTGCATTTCAATTTCGTGTTTTTTGTCATGCAGTATCGCGTCGCTGGTTGCACATGAAAGTTTTTTTTTTTTTTTTTAACTCATCGTATGAATGTGACAATGGCTTTAAATTTTTGGTTTGCAAACAAGTAAGTACTTCTCTCTTGAATGAAGTGAACACGTGATTAGGTCGTATGTAAGAGCTTATTTGCTTAGGGTAACTGCCCATGTATTATAATTTTGATAATTGCCCTGCATTCGTACTTTTCGCCGTCATTCTGGATATTTAACTATAGTTACGTTAAAGAACGATATCTGTTTCTCAGATGGTTATTTCTTCCTTTTTATCTGTCTTTTTCGATGGTTTGGAAGCAGAAAAGGGGAATGTGGGCTTGAGGAGGACCGACAGTCCTCATGCAGCAGGAGCCGAAAATTTTCGCCACCTGTTGTTTAATAAGCTTGTCACGCCTTCACCTGACGGCCTTACGCTAGAATTTACCAGAACACTTGACCAGGACACTAAAAACGTTTGTAATAAAGACGGACTGCTTTGTAATGTTAGTTCGGTAAAATATATGAATTGTAAGGAACAAAACGTGGTTTTACAAACAACAGCAAGGCTCTTGATGAGGAGAATGTGTTACTATCAATGTTAGCTCAATAAATTAAACCGGAAAAATCGTAAAAGTGTGCTTGGTTCATTTTCGTCTAGCGCCCTCGCTTTTGTTGGGCCAAAAAAGAAGCTTTTAGTATGACATACAAAAAGAATAGTTCTTTTAAAAGAATCCTTTCACAAGCGCTAAATCTACATACCCTTGATGGTATAACCTTCTAAAATATGGTAAAATTCACTATGTCAACAAAGAACGAAACATTACTTTCTTTGCACGGGTGTAAAAAATAGAAAGAAAGTCTAGATCAAGAAAAAGTATAGCTTGAAAGTAACTTAGAGAAATGTAAAACAAACCCTGTAGAGATGAACTATAGATTAGCTTTCGTTTTTCCGTACGAGGGTTTTGAAAATACCCTAATTTGCATAATTTCCTTCGGGCCTTCGACCAGGTTTAAGCCGATATTAAACTTTCCTATTTTTCGCAAAAACGGAGCTTCGCTGGAACTTTTAAATATTGTTTTTTTGAAATAGTTTACCAAAAGGGTTTTTTTTGGTAAAATAACTAAAAAAAAAAGAGAAAAGAAAAGAAGCTGCCGCCGGATTCTCGATATTTACTGACAACGGCTCTTAAGAACCTGACTTGAAGGAACCTACTTGGCCTAAATTTATTACCAACTAGACACCAGAAGGTGTATAGTGGGCTGCCACAAAACCTAGACTAGATAGAAATAATATATTGTATGAAAACCAAAAGTTTACCAGAACAGACGGCGGGCAGTATATGAAAGGAAGAAGTAACCCTGCTAATCCGGCATTCCCATCCCGGACACCACCCCAACCCATGGGTCTAGGTGGAGGTACCGTGTGGCCCGAAATTATTGGGGGAGTTTATTTTTGCGGTTGGGATTTTTTTCTGTTTCGCTGAAACTAATTTTTGCGACTATAGGACACATTGGTCTTTCTCGCTGAGAATTAATTTTTTGCGGTTTTCAAAAAGTACCCAGTACCCAGCATTGATAATATTTTTGTTCTTGTTAAGTTCGACCCCACAAGGCTTTTCAATGTAGCAGTAGTCTGTAATGTTAAATACAGAAAGCTAAAAACACGAAATATAATTGACTAACTAAAGGAGGGGTCCACAAAAAGTCGTCTAAGTTGATGCTTAAAACGTTTAACGGATTGGCTTAGTATAGCTTGAGCTCTGGCTGCAGCTTATTCCAAAGGCACGTCGCTCTATATTCGAAGGACCTTTGGCCACTAGCAGTGCGAAAGAGTGGTATTCTCAACATTTCCGAGTTCCTGGTTGTCCTTGTCGAAACGGCCGATCTTTTCACGAACTTTGATGTTAAGTACGCTGGAGCATACCCAGTCATGCATTTAAATATTAAAACAGCAAGTCGAAAGTATAGCTGTTGCTTGACTGGGAGCCAGCGCAAGTCCTTTAACAAGGGAGTGATGTGATCAAATCTTCCAGCCCCGATCACAATTCTACAGGCGAGATTATGTACAGCTTGGAGTTTGACCATATTAGATTGGGTGGCAATCAGGGTGTAATAGAAATACATATTTTCAAACATTACTACATGTACGGTATGCGTACACTATGTAAATTAAATCAGTAATTCAATGTATACCGTTTTGTCTCTGAATGAAACAGAAGAGCTGTAATTGAACAGACACAATTTCTTAGTACTGTATCTTTGTGTTGCAAATTTTAGTCAGAGTATATTTACTCTGGAGCAAATGTTTGCGGGAAAAATGTTTGCGTTAATTTTTGTTGCGAGAACTTATTTTCGCGGATCGCTGGAAAAATCGCAAAAACAGTGTGCCACACGGTATCTCTAGTTTATCTGAACTTTGCTTGTTTTGTTGTCAGCTTGTCTCTATTTTTGAGAACAACAATAGAAAATCGTCCCGTTCGTAGGAAAAAAGCCTCAGTCCATCTAAAATTTTATTTAATTGCGTGCAATACCATTGAGCTGTAGTTAGGGCGGCCGCGCAGAGTTAAATTGTCTAAACTAAAACCATTAATGCTCTTAACCCATAATCCGTTAGATAAAAGCAAGTAACTAGACCAGAATTATTGTGGGGAAAAGGGGTAAGGGATGAAGTGCTCCAGGTATGGACAGCAGGTCACTTTTCTCTACATATTGGTGTAACAATCCAAAATCTACAAGGGGAGAGGTGATAATCCTCTCTAGGGGGTGATAATCCCACAGGATTGTGAGAGAGGATAATCCTCTGTAGGAGGTGATAATCCTCTCTAGGGGGTGATAATCCCCCAGGATAGTGAGAGCTGATAATCCTCTCTAGGGGTTGAAAATCCCCCAAGGTTGTAAGTAGAGGTGATAATCCCCCTTGGGTACTGGAGAGGTGGAGAGACCTCTCTAGTTGTCTAATTCTCCGGTTTAAGGAGTGACAAGAGTCTATGGGGCAAAATGTGACCTGTATGGAAGCACTTCATCCCCACAAACACTCCAAAGGGGTATTCCCCATAGACGAACAACAGGAATTGAAGGGCTATTTCCAGAGTCAGTTGAAACAATAGTCACATAGTACGTGAAACATTGCGTGTAAAATTAGACTGGGCAAATTAAATGTCCCGTCAATTAGGTATCAGCTGAGGACTTAACTAGGAACAGCAACAAGTTGGTGAGGAGCCTAAGACTTCCTCCACAGCAGATAAGGAGATATGCAATAACAAAGAACAAAACAAAGGATCAGTCTGTAAATTAAGCACAATTAATGACAGACTTTTAAGCTAAGAATAATTTTTTTTTTAGTTTGTTATCAGGAGTATTTTTATAAGGTTTGATTTTATACACTGCCAACCGACCGGATGAAAATGAACTCATTCAATTTTTTCATGTAAGGGAAGTCTAGTTGTTGTACACAGGCTAGAGGGGGTACTTCACATATTGACCTTTATGGGGAGGCTCCGCGCGAAAGGGGTTCCTTTCTTAGGCTTTAGGTATTAAAAAAAGTAGAAATTTCAGTAGCTGTAGTATATGAAAGGGTAGGAAAATGCGTCATTTTGGTCAGTAAAAAGACCCAAAAGGACTAGGCTTACGATCACGCTGTTTATCTTTCCTAGCAAGAAAACATATTTTGCATAGTGAGATCTTGTATCTTCTTTCACCTTTATTGTTACCTCAGAATCGTTGTGAACATTTCCGGTCAACTGTTTTTTTTTTAATACATACATTGTGAATTAAAAACAGCCTCTGTATAAACATCTACATACGACATTAGAAGATTGATCACTGAATACGCGATTACAATAATTGCATAAATGATGATAAAAACAAAGAAAGATAAAATCAATAAAATCAATACAGAAATTAAATGTAAAAGCAAGGATATTGTTACCCAAAAGCTAGCTATCGAAGTACTGAATTCTTCCTTAACGCTGCTGTGTTTATCAAAAACACTGCTGAATTTCACTGATCCAGTTACTTGTAATGTTTACATACCGAACGGTTTGAGTTTTAACAGTTGATTCGGATGATTCTTTTAGCGCTTCTAACTCAGTACATAGCTCTCTTAATACACAAGGTTTGTCGGTAAAAGATTCACTTGGAAGAGTTCCCTTATAAATGAGTCTCTCGCATAGTATAGGTCATGAAATATACCACTTCCAAAATGTACTCTTGCCATCTTTTACTGTGGCCTTACCATGAGCCCTGTTTACATTCGTATGCTTACACCGAAGATAGATTGCTAATAGCTTTGAGTCCCTTCGAGCTCCTCGGAATGTACTCTGCTGAAGTCCGCTGACCTATTCTATGCATGCTCTTGTATCTTGCGCACGCGCTGAACACGCCAGAGTGCGATTTGTGCCAGAAGGAAAAACCGAACCCATTCTATAACTGTGCTGAGCCACAGGCAGCCCAGCTATAAGTGCCCCAAAAGACAACAGCCTATTTTGCCAGACTTCAAAAGAAGTATTTTCTTATTTGCTGGTGTTAACTGTAGTTTTATGGACTTCCGATTTACAATGATAACAACATAAAGACACAGACTGAGAACTTAAGCAAATTTCTGTCAACATCGGAAAAAAGGATTGGTTTGTTTGATTGCTTATTACAATTATTAGGGGCGGGGGGGGGGGGGGGGGGGGGTGGGTTAATCACTAGGCATTTTTCCAACTTCCGAATTTTCTCCAAAGACAAATATCAGCTCGTCAAGGTAGAGGGGGGCATAGTTTATCATATTCAATCATTAGCAATTGCTTACTGAAACCCTTAATTATGATTTCCTATGTAACATTGACGTCAAAACCCAGAATGCTCTTAAAAGTTACGTCTCGCTTGCTTGGAGATTAGATAAGAAATGAGGAGGCGATTAATTCTACACCAAACAGGACTTCCTCGCTGAAAGTTGTTCACTTCCTACTTTATCGACGATCGAATATTCCTTACAATATTTACTTTTTTATATCGTATTCGATCGACGATTTGTTTTCAAATTGATCGAGCACGCGTGTGTAAATACACGAAACTCAAAGGCCTCGATTCGGGAGGAATTATATCATTACCAGCTAACAAAAAAAAAACATGAACATGAAGAACACGGCGCTTCATTTCAATGATCGCCTGAAAGAGACAGCGTGCTCATCTTAAGACTCATTTGCATACAATGAAAGACTACAACACCCGACCTGTCTTTGGTTCACACTGGACACGCAAGACTAACAATGGCAACAATGAAACCCCATTAAACGATCGAGACTGTCATTAACCTATCTAGCCAATATACACAGTTGGCCTGGCAGACTCAGCTATAAAAAAAATGACGCATCATTATTAATTGGAGGTATCATTCTAATTTTATTCTTTTGTTTTGTTTTGTTTTTTTTTTTCGCAGAGACTACATTATGGTTATTGACGGCAATGGCATTATTGTTCTCAGTCGCTATGGATACTCGAGTGTCACTCAGAAATCTTTCATGGAAGTTTCTTTTGGGAATTCTGGAAACATCATTGTCCAGATCTACCTACGGTCGCGCTACAGTACCTTCCAGTTACAAGTTGGAATATTAAAACAAGAATCAGGTCAGCCTTTAATCTGCTAAATTATTTAATGTTCCTTCAAACCCTGCTACACAAGCACACAACGCTATGCACGCTTTGCAGGAAAACAAAAAGTCTGGGTAGTGCTTTTGATTTGTTGAAAGTTTGCTTTAACCCATCAGATGCACTACCCGGAACTGGGTAGTGGCACGTCATCACTACGAAATTTCTGCGATCGATCCTCAGACGCCATTCTCCTTGGAAACGCCTCGTCCTCCTCTCCCCCACCCCCCCCCCCCCCACCCCCCCCGAAATTATTTTTTCCCTCCGCGCTCTTTATAATTAGGAAAATCTAACTAGTGATCTGTTGTCAATGCTGCGTTCTTATTGCATGAGCTACTACTAGGCTGTATGTTATAGCCCACTAGTAGCGCAACGCGCCGGCTTTTTTGCGGCAAAAAAGGATTAAAGTCTAGCTTTAACTAGCTAAAGTTGTTTTGTATCGATATTTGTTACCAGCTAGCTGGAATCGGAAAAAAACAAACAAACAACAACAACAACAAAAAACAATTATTCCTCTCGCCCTCATGGCCTCTGAGAGAATAGCCCGTTCGGCCTTCGGCCTAATGGGCTATTGACTCAGAACCCATTCGGGCTCGAGGAATAATTGTTAAATAATCACCGGTATTTAAAACTGCCAAATGTTGTAGGTCACATGCTATTATAATTTGCCCTTTTTTGTTTGTTTTTAGCGTTTCCACTGGGTAACTGGAGGGTATCCATTGAAACTTCTTCCACAACAAGCATACGATTCTCCTGGCAAAACTTGCAAACACTCGTTGGTCAACAAGCAAGTCATTACTTTATATTCGTCAAAGACTCATCTGGTAGAGGTCTAAACGAATACATCGTCCCAGGAAACAATACTTCCCATGTGGTATCTGGACTGACAGTGTATAGGGAGTATCGGTTATCTGTTGCTGGTGTTAATTACAGTGGGAATGCCTACAACAGCACAGAGATCACAGCATGGACAGACGAAGGGGGTACTTGCAACATATCCAAAGATTTGTTGTTGTTGTTGTTGTTGTTTATATCTCGTGTATCACTGGTGTATGCAAGCAAACTCTCAGTATGTGAAGAATGGCCTTGTAATAGAAACTCCACAGTACCCCAACTGGTCAATAGGGAGCTTAAGCAACAACGACGGCGACGGCTTCGAAAACGTCAATTAAGAAGTGTGTTCGCGTTGCTTAAGACTTTATCGCGGTTATTCCATCTCGTTCTCTTCATCAGATGTCGGCGAATTTTTCTGAAGTTGAATTCTAAAGGGCTGTATTAAAGTTCAAGAAAAGAAAAAGAAGGTCATTGTCTTGTGTTCACGTCCTCCACAAAAAGTGAAATTAAGCAGTTTTACGTCGTAGTCGTGCAACGACGGTAAAGAAATGTACAAAAAGCGTGATACACGTGCAAAGTTGTTGTTTTTCCAACCTAACCCTATTGCTTCTTTGCCGTCCTCGTTGCTGTCGCCGTCGTTGTTGCTTAAGCTCCCTAATATCTATGACCAACGGAACGGTCTGGGTTCAATTTCTCCGTCGGTACGTTTGTATGTCCGCAGAATCAAAGTTTTTTTAATCAGCATCTTTGTTTTTGTGGTGGTTATTGTCCTGTTCTTACTAGTGATGTAGCATAAATTAAAGCCGCGACAATGGACCATTTTACAGTTGTAGGCTTAGTACCCTAGCCTTCGAGTGAATGTGAGGCAAAGGTTGACATTGTTTTGATACAAACCTTTTCTGCTTTCTGGCAAATTCTCCTTGAAAAATATTAGTTAGCATGAGAACAACACGATTTACATAAGGAAACATGAAGGTTGTATCAAAGAAAGGTCAAATCCAGGCTCGCTTCTACATGTATCTATAACTGTAAAATGGCCTATTCCTTGATCTGCTCTGACAAAGGCTTAGCAATCGCAATAAGCGGTTGAACGATTAGCTAACCATTGAGGGTGCCCAAATTACTTAACATTCTTGTTACTATCACCGTAGGTACACTATGTAACTAACCTCACTAAGTTGTGCTTAAAAAAACAAAAACAAACAAAACAAAACAAACAAAAAATCAAATATTAAGATAATAGATTGCAAAACATTATACATTTTCTGTTTTCTTAGTTCCGAGCAGGGCACCGTGGTATATCCGTCTTTCAAACTCACAGCTTACTGACGTAAAAGTTCAGTGGAATCCACTCTCTCAGCAGTACGCTAATGGACGTCTTCTTGGATACAGAGTCTACTATAGGGAATACATCTATTATTATTACTCATATTATGCAAAGAGTGTTAACACTAGCAGTGCTAATGTTACTATGGTGATATTGAGGGACCTGAGACAGGCCACAGGTTATCAAATAGCAGTGACAGCCTTTACTTCAAAAGGCGAAGGACCACGCTCGTCTTGGTATTCAATAACCACAGGTAATGCATTTGCTTGTAGATGACACTGATTGCTATGTTTTTTCTTTTAGAGTGAGTATTTTGGGCAACCCGATATCATTTAATTGCGGGATTGATCAAATCGCCATCAAATCATCTATGAATAAATGATAAATGTTTCATCTCAGAAGTGTAATAGCAACGTGCAAAATGTTAAAAGCAAAAACATTGACGACGTATATAAATTATTAAATGTCTGTGATAGTCCCATTTATTTTCACATTTTTTACGGCGAAAATTTAATTATTCCTAATCGTTAATTCGAAGCAAAGGAAAAAAGGCCATTGTTAATTCTATATTACCTCAAGAATGAGGTTGAATTTCTTCTAACAGCCACTGTTAGTTCTCCACAACGGGAAGCTCGTTTTGTCCCGTTTTTGTGTTGATTTTTTGTTTTGTTTTCTTTGTTTGTCTTTTTCTGTCTGTTTGTTTTTGTTTTCTTTCTTCTGTCCTGGTGTAAACGTTCACTCATGGGTTTTTCTGTTTACAATCGTCAGCCGTTCTCATTAGCCTATTACCCCTGTCTCTATCCTCAGAGACCTAGGGGCGGTCAGTTGGGTCGGGAGAAAGCTGGCGAAAGTTTTCAAAAACGGGCGAGAGAGCCCCTGGGATGCAATTAAAACGTAGACAAATAAAACGCAAAACTGCTTGGAATTATTGTGGCCTTTATAATGCTCTTCTTTTAATCTTCGAAAAAAGATGGGACAGCCTTATGTGCTTAGTTTTTTTTTAAAATATATTTATTTAGTATATACACACTCAGTGATCTTGGTAATTCAACAATCTGATTGGTTAGCTATCTCGGACTATGACGTTATATTCACCACGCTAGGCGGTGAATATAAAGCCGAACCGCTGTCGTGAACTGGGTGTTTTGCCAAAGTTTCAAAGTAAAACCTTTTTGAAAATACACGAATATCCAAGTGCTGATGACTTTGAAGGCAAGAAAAGACTTCATGGTGTTTAAACAGCGTGATTTATTGTGAAGTGGTTTACTTTAACTGACTTTTTGTACGCTCGAAGCTATGTTTACCACTACAGAGGAAAACGAGGTCGCTTTGTCACTGTTTTGTGATTTCGGGATTTTCTCGCAAGACCAATTTTGCCTATAAATAGAAGTTAATTTATGTAGAAGAGAGGAAGGCAAATATTTTCGAAAATTGTACGTGCCAGCAAGTTAACAAGGCAAAGAACTTTGGAGATAAACAACGCTCACCTTGATCGCAGCCGCTGTTGACAGCATTTGCAAGAAGCGACGAAGAAAACTTTCTCATTCACGGTGAGTTGACGGAAACAAATGAAGCTCTAGATACTTTTCTTCTCAGAATTGGGTAGTAATTTAAATTTTCGGCATTTTCTTTTAAACCGTTGACGCTAAAGCTTACAAAACTCGATACAAAAGGATTAAAACTATCATTTGCCATGTTTGAAGATACTGTAAAGATCTAACTTTTGCGCATCCACTGTTTACGGCTTCGTGTTCACGCATGAATTTTCACCCGTCAATCAAACTCTTAATGGTTTCCTTTCTGATTCTGTTGAGATCACTTCGTGTGAATATACTAAAACAATTATTCACCTCAGGCTCAGTTAATATTGTTGAATAATCCCCTGGACTTCGTCTCGGGGATTATTCAACAATATTAACTTCGCCTTCGGCGAATAATTTTAAATATATCCAGCTCGATTTTTGATAACGTTATCGCTGGACCTTTTGCGTCTCCAAAGTAGCTAGTAGAGACCTTTAGCATCAGGCTTTTCATGGGAAACCGCAAATCGCAGTTTGCAGTTACGCGTTTGCAGTTTCACGTTGCCGAGATTTCAAATTTTAGCAAGGCGTTCAGTTCAGTTCAGTTCAGTTCAGTTTTATTTAGCCAAAATATAATACAATACAAGAATACATATAGGAATTGTAAGGTTGCAAGGGAGCCCAGAAGAAACCAGAAGGCTTATGAAGCCTGGGCTTCCCGGTCACAAAGAAAGTAAAATAAAATGAAATTTGTGGAGTGATATGTTTAAAGTAGGAACTGAACTGAGAATGAGTTAAGTTACGCATTAGTAACAAGATAGAAAAAAAAAAAAAAAACTCTGGATTGGAACGGAAAACTTTCTTATGTTAGTAAGGCAGAAAGTAATATAAAATCGATTTGAACCGTGACGCGTTCATTGTTTAGTGCTGCCACGTTGTTTTTTATCAAGTCGAAGTGCATCACTTTTATCGCCCAAAACACAGAAATAGTTCATTGATTCGAAATCAGTAATCCAACAAACGTATCGCAAACGGATATAAAAAGCTACTTCGTGCCTTTAAACGCGAGGCTCCCGTACAATTTTTAGTGGCAAAAAACCTTGCCGTAAATCTCTTACCGCTGGAAGTCCTTCCTGAGGTTCAAACGCGAACTGCAAACTGCAAACGTGACCTCAAGGCCGTGGTCACGTAACATTTTGCGGTTTGCGGTTTTCTATGAAAACCCTAATGCTAAAGGTCTCCGTTATAAAAACTAAGAGTGCAACCATTGCTTTTTTTCTTCTTCTTCTTCTTCTTCTCCTTTCCTTCTCCTCGCTCTTTCTTTTTGTCCTTTCCTTTTCGTTCGTTACTATGATTTTGGAGCTTCTCGGGGTTACGAAAACTGCCTTTTGACGCCTTTTCACTCAAATGACTACAAATTTCGAAGGGTGGTTTTCAAAAAAAAAAAAAAAAATCGGCTGGATATATATGTAAAAAAAATAAAAACATAAATCATCACCATCATCATCATCAACAACATAATCATCATAATCTGATGATTATCATAGTTATAATCATTTTAATAATAATGATTATGTTAAATTAACGCAGTTCCAGAGGGGAAGAAAATGACGGTAAGGCGGTGAAAGGAGCCCATGCAGACCTTTCCTTTTAGGCCGAACAGTCCGACCAATATTTCTAATACCTATTTAATTTCTTGGCATTGGTTATTCCATAGGTTTCAGACGATATATAAATCAATCATTTGGCCAGCTACAATTTGGCCGGAAAGGTTATTATGGTTCTCTGCTGGGCACCTGGTCAATTGGAAATGTAGGAATCAAACAAGCAGTTGCACTTATGTCAATGCAAGATCTCTACCTGTTATCTGACAAGTGAGTCAAAGGAAACAATGTCTTCCATAGGGAAATAAATAACTAAGATACGGGGAAAAGGTAGACTATATAAATGGGAGGAAGAAAAGAGGTTATCATAGAAGAAGATAAGGAAAAAACTGGAAGGAGTGAGGAAAGGATGAGGCAAGAAAGGGAGGAAGAAGTGAGGGAGGGGGAAGGAAGGAAGGAAGAAAAGAATAACTGTTTGCTTCAGGGAATAAACGGTGGCTAAGGATGGCTAGGTAGTAGTATACTATGTTGTGAGATAAGCCTCGTTAGTGTCTAGCACGGTCTAGCTAGGTCTAGTCTATGACGTCACCGATTGTTATAACCTGGGGAAAAAGTGGATTCCCTTTATTAATATGTATAAGTGTCTTCCTGCATACTAATTTGGATTTCCTGCATACTAATTAAGTGTCTTCCTCCATATATAACGAAGTGGATAGGTTTACTAATGAGCGTCACTCTACTTCAATAGAAACAATAGGCTTGCCTAGACTTGCCCGTGAAGTAACTTGAGCTCGGTTTTCGGACAGTCTATTAAAAGGAAAATAGGAATAAGAGAAGCGATCACCTAGCAACGCGAGAAACGGCTTCCTATATCTTATTTAGCGCTAAAACTCAGATATATAAACAAAACACATGTGCACAAAGTGGAGTTGAAAAGTCTTTATTTCCGTTTAGTTTATGTCTTCTTATTTTTCTCTAAAACTCGAATATATATAAACAAAATACACAAAGTAGAACTGAAAACTCTATTTCAATTTTGTCTGACGTTTTCTCCGTTCTATCTCAGGAAATGAAAAACTATTAAAGTCTTGTCATTTTCACGCACGGTTAATCAGTTAATTATGCGAGTTCACAAGCCCAAAGCTGAATACAAATTAGCTCTACAGCTAGACCCCAGGGAGCAACCTTGACGTATTATTATAAAACAAATAACTTAACAAGGATCAATTAGAACACGCGACTCATAATTGCTAGCAATAAAAACACAAGAGAGATACCGTATTAAAAAACTTTATTAAAAACAAAAAGAGTCAAATACACAGGAATGGAAATTAATTAATCTTCATCTTCGCCCATGGAGTACTTGTAAGGTTTGAATTTCTTATGCCGACGTTTCTTCAGCTGTTTGCCATGAGATTTATGATCATCCAAATAATTTACAAATTGAATCCGACGCCTTTTGCGCTTCGGTCCTTGTTGTGATGGGGTTTCTACTGTGGGAGGAGGGGTCAGGAAAGCAGAATTTAAGGGTGGTGGAGGGGTGAGGCTTTCTTTGTCAGGTTTTTGAGAGATAGCCGCTTGTGTTAATTCAGGTGTTACATTAAAGGGGTTGAGGGGAGTCGAGAATGCTGTCGTTGCTGTCGAAGAATCTTGTGTCCTTGATGTTAAGTCTGGAACAGTACTGATTATTTCTTCCGGTCGTGTTCTTGTATTTAATTGTTCTTTAAAAGCCAGGTATCTGTTTTGCAACTGAACGTATCGTTTAGCTTTTTCATCGTCCCGAAGATCGTTTAGAGAAAGCACGTCATCCATGTTGCCCTGTATTTCTTGCATAGCTGGAAGAAGTGGGACAGGCGAAAGAGTTTGCTGCTTCAGATATTTAAGAAGCTCTTGAGGAATATTTTCTTGATACCCTGCTTGGTTAAAGCCTTCTTCAGTGGGCAGGACGTTTGTTCGCAGTCGACAATTATCTTGGGTAGTAGTTTTCAGATCAATCAACAGATAACCAAAAGGTCTTTTTACAGCCTCTTCGTACTGATTTAAAAAGAAATCCGTCTGCCCGGGATACATTTGCTTCGCCAGAGTCAGGATTTGCAATTTGTCTCGTGGATTCTTGAATAACACCAGATAATGGCTGTTTAGGCTTATGCTGCGACTACCTTTCCCCTGATGAAATAGATTCTGCACGATATAAATCACGCTCAGATTGCGATGATGAGAACCACGAGTAAAAAGGTTCACAATCCGCTTGTCTTTACTGGCGTCAATCATCTGATCATCAAACACGATCAGATTCCGTTTGTTCACATCAAAATAGGAATCCTGCTCCAAAGCCGTAGGAATTCCCTTAAAGAATTCAATGTTTGGCATGGCGACTAACATTTGTGTATACGCTGGCTGCCATTGTGAATAACACCAAACGATCCTCTCCGGGGGAGGGTAAATGGTCTCTGAAGCTTGTTGCAATAGCGATCGAACCCAGGCCGTTTTTCCGGAACCGGTCATTCCGGCAATCATGGAAGTGAAAGGGTGCTCGAAGCGAAACCGCTGACATTTCTGTGAAAACGGAACTGTTTGAAATGGTGTGAGACTGACATTGTGGTGTTTAGACATCACGTGCCTTTGCATATTATCTTTTCTACTAAATGATTTTTCGCAAACGGAACAGAACCAACTCATGTCAGCTCAGGAGCAAATTGTAGACTGAGAAAGAGGTAGAATGTTGCACATTTATATAGGTTTTCAGGCCATAAAATTCTATTGTTTTCCTCAACCAAAACCACCACTACCACCACCACATTTCTGTTGTTTTCTCTCCTCCTCCTCCTCCTCCTCCTCCTCCTCCTCCTCATTTCTATTGTTTTTCCTCCTCCTCCTCCTCCTCCTCCTCCTCTTCCTCTTCCTCATTTCTATTGTTTTTCCTCCTCCTCCTCCTCATTCTCCTCCTCCTCCTCCTCCTCATATCTATTGTTTTTCCTCCTCCTCCTCCTCCTCCTCCTCTTTCTATTGTTTTTCCTCCTCCTCCTCCTCCTCCTCCTCATTCTCCTCCTTCTCATTCTCCTCCTCCTCCTCCTATTCATTTCTATTGTTTTTCCTTCTCCTCCTCCTCCTCCTCCTCCTCCTCCTCCTCATTCTATTGTTTTTCCTCCTCCTCCTCCTCTTCCTCCTCCTCCTCCTCCTCCTCATTTCTATTGTTTTTCCTCCTCCTCCTCCTCCTCATTCTATTGTTTTTCCTCCTCCTCCTCCTCCTCCTCCTCATTCTCCTCCTCCTCCTCCTCATTTCTATTGTTTTTCCTCCTCCTCCTCCTCCTCATTTCTATTGTTTTTCCTCCTCCTCCTCCTCCTCCTCCTCATTCTATTGTTTTTCCTCCTCCTCCTCCTCCTCCTCCTCATTTCTATTGTTTTTCCTCCTCCTCCTCCTCATTCTATTGTTTTTCCTCCTCCTCCTCCTCCTCCTCATTCTATTGTTTTCTTTCCTCCTCCTCCTCCTCCTCCTCCTCCTCCTCATTCTATTGTTTTCTATCCTTCGCCCACTCGTTTCATTTTATTTTTTTTTCTCCACGTGATTCTATAAAAGACTGCCAACTGCCATCTTTAGTTCACTTTGAAGCAATGTCTCGTGTAGTGAACAACAATCGTGGTTTTCTTCAGCTGTTAGCCGATTGCCCTGCTTATCAGCGCCAGTTTCTTTTAAAGACAGCTACACCACAGCAACTTCATGCACTAGTCCAAGTCTTATACAATTTACTCATGGGACACATTCCCATCTCCGAAGAAAATAAGCGGGTATTGCTGCCCTATAAGGATGCTTTACTTAACCTGGCCAGTACAAATGTCCCTTTCAAAACAAAGAAGCGAGTCCTTGTTCAAGAGGGTAGTGGTTTTATTGAAGATGTATTAGCCCCTGTCGTTTCCAGCTTAGGATTTCTAATGCTATAAAAGAGGTGACACATCGCTAGGTTGCTCATTCGAAGCTAAGTCTGTCACGAGTACTCATCAAAATGAAAAGAAAGATAGATTTGGTTGAAGAAGAAGAACACGAGAGTGAACATGAAGAAAGCGAAAGTTCTGGTGATGAAAGCGAGGATGAAGAACCAAGAAGAAAAGAAGAACCGAGAATAAAAGATGTTTTGAGTCATATTTCCCGAGCAGTGCCGGAAAAGCGTGCTTCTTATTTGCTGCATAGTATGGCTGCGTCCAAAGATATTCTTTTCTGGACCCCCAGCGGACAATTACTTCGAAATAAACGCACTATTCCCGTCACAAACATCGCTGAGCTAGTTGAGTATGTGTTACTCCCTTATAACAATGAGGTTACCAAACCTCGTGCGCTGAATACGTTTCTAGATGGACTTGCAGAGTTAGGAATCGATAAAGGTTTAATCAAGAACAAAAAGTTGTTAAGTGATTTAATAGAAAAGGAAAAAGGCTACCAAAATGTAGAAAGTACTTCCGATAACGAGAGTAATAATGAGGAGAGTTCATCGGATATTGAAAATCAGGAGGAGGAAATGGCTTCTGAGAATGGCGTTGAAGCGGAAGACACCCAAGAGAGCGACAACGACACTGAAAACGACAGTCAGGAGATAGAAAGTAGTAACCCTGAAACGTCCACCACCTTTCACTCCAAAAGTCCCTGTGAACACTGCGAGAACTCTAATGTGTACGGGACATTGATCATGAAATGTCCTAAATGCCTTTGGCACGATTACTACAAGATTTGTCCTATATGCGATCACCAGATTCCCGAGGGGAGACATTACATGAAAGAGGGCTTTCTTCGATGTCACGATTGCGGAGCAGTTACACACAAAAACGCGAAGACGTTGGAAACCAATTTCTATTCCCCTTCTACAGAGGAGAACGAAGATGAAGATTAATTAATTTCCATTCCTGTGTATTTGACTCTTTTTGTCACTGGTTTTTAATAAAGTTTTTTAAAAAGGTATCTCTCTTGTGTTTTTATTGCTAGCAAATATGAGTCGCGTGTTTTAATTGATCCTTGTTAAGTTATTTTTTTTATAATAATACGTCAAGATTCTCTCCCTTGGGTCTTTCCTGTAGAGCTAATTTGTATTCAACTTGTGAACTCGCATAATTAACTGATTAAACGTGCGTGAAAATGACAAGACTTTAATAGTTTTTCATTTCCTCGCGATAGAACGGAGAAAACGTCAGACAAAATTGAAATAGAGTTTTCAGTTCTAATTTGTGTATTTTGTTTATATATATTCGAGTTTTAGAGAAAAATAAGAAGACATAAACTAAACGGAAATAAAGACTTTTCAACTCCACTTTGTGCACATGTGTTTTGTTTATATATCTGAGTTTTAGCGCTAAATAAGATATAGGAAGCCGTTTCTCGCGTTGCTAGGTGATCGCTTCTCTTATTCCTATTTTCCTTTTAATAGACTGTCCGAAAACCGAGCTCAAGTTACTTCACGGGCAAGTCTAGGCAAGCCTATTGTTTCTATTGAAGTAGAGTGACGCTCATTAGTAAACCTATCCACTTCATTATATATGGAGGAAGACAATTATTAGTATGCAGGAAATCCAAATTAGTATGCAGGAAGACACTTATACATATTAATAAAGGGAATCCACTTTTTCCCCAGGTTATAACAATCGGTGACGTCATAGACTAGACCTAGCTAGACCGTGCTAGACACTAACGAGGCTTATCTCACAACATAGTATACTACTCTAGGTTACCACTATCAATGACAAGATATGCTTTTTCCACCTTTATTTTGCAGTGGCGAATACATAAAAATAATCCATGGGAGCGGTACAACTGTGCTTACTAGCTATGGATACTCAATGACTCCTACAAAAGCTTTCGCGGAAGTTTCTTTTGGAAACCATGAAAATATCACCGTTCAAATCTATCTATATTCTAGTTACAGTAATGCCAGGCTTCAATTCGGAATTTTACCGCAGGGATTGCAATCGGGTTAGTTTCATCCTCATATAATTTATGTAACTTTAATATTGCGAGCTTTTGTATTTCGTATCTGAAACAACTACCTGACATAACAGTGTCAACCAAAAAACGTACAAATCTTGGCGGCTTACAACGCTTTTTGTCGGTCATTCCACTTAAACCACTGGAGAATATTAACTAACGAATCTTTTTCCTTGCTCATGTCTATTCCTGTAAAAATTCATTCTAATCCTAAATCTATTTTGTCCAATGGTTGCCATGCCAGTTTTCCAGATTTATCCTCATTTATACATATTTTCTTAACTGACATCAGCGTCAACAGTAATTCTGAAAAAAAAAAAAAAAACACACACAATTGTGGGTCCACATGCTATTAGTAACACCACGGCAGAGACAGCTTAGACTTTGAAACGTCTAATAACCACTCTAGAAAGCACCCCACTTGATTTGTTGGTATCAATATATCAATTCTAAACTCGGCTGACATATTTTAAATATATTGTATGGTTTACACAAAGTTTGATTAAAACGGGTACGTGGTTTTAGAGGAGATGCAGTAAGCCATTCTTTCTCAAACGGAGCCTTTCGTATGATTGTGAAATTTAGTGTTCTCGAGCTCCATCATCGCTGTATAGTAATCTCTTTTATTATGATCGTCAATTGTAAACTTTCTTTCTTCCTTTTTAGCTCACCTAGTGTCCAGTTGGAACTTGTCTATTGATAACAAAACAGCAACCAGTATGCGAGTTTCTTGGAAAAATCTATCAGCATTGCTGAGCCAAAGCGTTCTTCACTATATAACTGTCATAAAAAGTAGCAATGGGAGCATCGTGAATGGAAATATCCTGCAAGGGAACACCACCTCTGATGTTTTCTATGGGCTGTCGCCATATATGGAATACAAACTCAATGTTCTTGGTGTAAATGATAACGGAAAAGTTTACAAGAGTTCAGAGGCCACAGAGTGGACTGAGGAATCGGGTATAATCATAACATTACCGTCGCAAATAGATTATTGTTATAGCCATGGCTGTCAAAGCCCAGTTTCTAACCCATTTACAGAAGGCCTTTCACGAGTTGCCTTAAGCTTTTGTTTCAAAGCGAGCCTCAGTGCGAAGCTATTGTTATAAATCGATTTTTTATTTCATTTAAAATAAAACTCCTTTTGGCAACAAAGATTTTGCACTAAGCCTGGTTTTGATAGTGAGAGTTTTCGGAACTCTGAAATGGCCTGTTAATCTTCGACATCAATCTCTTGTGGGAAATGTTAATTTAGTTCTTTTAAATTGCATATCACCTCAATATTGATAAAATTTGGAGGAATTCTACGAGCTTTCAGCTTTAAAACGAGGCAAAATTTGCGTGAATCGGATAAAACTAGCGAACTCTATGCTCGGTTAAAGAGTACGAAATTGTCTATTTGAGCAGCTTTTAGCCAGAAGGCCGAGTAGATGGCCCTCTGGGTCGAGTTAAACGATGACGTATTTTGAGGCAATGTTCTTCGCTTTGCTGTTGGCTGCTATTGTGCCGCTCTCTCTCTCTCTTTCTTCCTGTTGCACTATTGGAAAAACTGTTGCCTGGCCCAAAGGCTCGTGAGGAATTGCAACATCGTCATATTCAAGCTTCTCCGCTCGCTCACGAAGTTGGGTCATAATTCATATTTTTTAACTTTTTCTTGTAAGTTTTGCCGGATATTCGGTAGAAACCCGGGAATAAAATTCCATCCTGAGTGGTCAGAATCGACACATGACATGCTTTCCTAGTGAGACATCTTATTTCGAAGTGAAGATGGTCGTCCAACTAAGACTAGGCAACGACTAGAGAAAAGAGAACGGCAAAGAAAAAATTAATAGGTTTTGATTATTTAAACAACAGTTTTGCACGTGCTATCACGCTTGTTTGTACATTTCTTTGCCGTCGTTGAATGACCACGACGTGAAACTTCCTAATTTCACGTAGGTGCAGAACGTCCACATACAAACAATTCCTAATTCTTTTTTAAAACCTAGATACAGTCCTTCGGAAAATAGCTTTACAAAACTTCACCAACATTTGACAAATTGAACGAAATGTGACATGGGAAAAGAGAGATAAATATTTAAACAACGAGATTCACTTTTTAAGAGACCCAATCCCACAAGACGTGGAAGTCTGACATGCCTATTGGGCATCAGTTTAAGGAGAACAATGCCTCAAAATACGTCACTCGCCCCAGGTCCAAAATATCACGGCCTAAGATATTAATTCTACATATTTAAAAGTCTGTTAAAAATTCAGATTGATCTAAAATCAAAATCTGTGGCTTCGTTTATTACAATTTATTATTATTATTTTTATTGTATTTCAAAACAAACCTTTAACTCTGTCGGTTCGGATGTCGAGTATTCTCGACACGCGGTTTCGAGTTTCCCAGTGCGGATGTCGAGTTTTCTCGACATTGTAAACAATCCCAGAGTACTTTTCAGAAATGCAGTCTATATTAGGATATATTCAATGGAATTGCCGGCATACCTGTAGATGCAGTTAGCGTGACCAGTTCTGACATTTATTGATAGTCAAGGAACGGCTGAGGACAAATGTTTGTAGGAGAATCGTATTTCAGTCCGAGTAAAGATGAAACGTGACATCGACGCCATGTTGATTTTCTGCTGCGTTATCATGTCAAGGTTTTCTTTAGATTTCGCTGTTCATTTTAACAAGTACAGTCGTAAAGAAAGGCGTTGGAAGAAGTCACATTTAGAAAATTGCGATTGAAGGCAAAGGTAAGCATTTGTTTTATCTTTATCTTTTTATTATCATCATCATCATCATCATCATTATTATTATTATTTTTGTTATTATTATCTTTTTATTATGATTATTATTTACTCATTGAGTTCTCATGACCATGGTGATGAATCTATGAATATGGAAACTGACGACGCCATGACAGCGTCTCCTGCTCGTGCTCCTCCAAGGCAAAGACAACTTGTTTAAGAAGACGCGACTTTCTATGACGATTTACATCAAAGCTGGATTCCCCGTTTCGTATAAGAACCGGTGTTAAGATGGAAACTGCTGATTTCGGGCCTGTAGATGATTTCAGGCTCTTCTTTGCTGACAATCTCTTTACTCTTTTTAATATTTGTGAGCAAACAAACCTATTTGCTGAACAGTTCTTTGACAATCCAGTAAATTGTAGTGAACATATTGAGCTCGTATTAATAATTTTCATTTATTTTATTTTTTTTTCAGACAGTGGTGCCAATGAAGTGTAACTCTTTAAAAGGGCTTTTTGTTGTTGTTATGACAACCAAGGCTGACATATGACAAATCATAAGACTAATTAGGTCAAGCATCGCATGTGATGATGCCTTATTAGGGACCTTAAGCAAGGTCGACAAGAAGCCCTGAGGACGACGACCGGAAGTGAAAATACCGCTTACCGTGCTACTGCGCATGCTTCACTCGTCGTCCACGTGAAGTTCAGAACGTGAAAACGCCATCTTTGCCGTCCAGGCCGAACGTCGCGAGAACGTGAGTATAAATTTATGTATTTTCATCTTGTTTAAGAAAAGAATTTATGTTTGGCTTTTGAAATGAAGGCTAGATATTCCTTAGTATCTAATCTTTGCACAATATTGAATCTCACTACGATTTTGAAAATGAAAACTTTGCAAACAGTCAAAAATTCGGGCTTTGTGGGATTTGCATCTTGTCAGCAAAACATTCAAGTTAAGAAGATGAAATCGAGAACTAACAAAGTGATTACTTGTTTTGTTTTATTTACCTATATGCAGTCGTTTACAACTGTTTTAACTTGAGCAGTAAATTTTCATGCCGTTAAGGTCATTTTAGTGTCTAATTTTCCGAAAAATTAACTTATATTTTGATATGAATTTCCTTAGAATGGAAAGGACAGAACTGCATGACTTGAATCTTTGCGAAGAAGTTTTAGTTGTGGAACCTTGGAAACATCCTTACCGTAGTAAGAAAGAGGAGATTCATGGAACGAAATAGCAAACGATTTAAATACCTCTGATCATCCTACGTTTAAAGTATCAAAAAGAAGTGTCAGAGACAGGTTGACCTTACTTTAACAAAAGTACAAAGCGAAAATGAGAATGGAGAAAGCTGTCTCTGGGATAGACTGTCAGGAAACAAAGCTAGACAAAGCGTTAGAAGAAATCATAGAAAAAGAGAAAGCGGCCACGGATGCGAGAAGCCTGCAAGATGATAACAAGAAAACTGAAAAGGCAGCAGCGGCCGAGGAGTACCGCAACCAAGCGGTTGAGCGTTTGGGTGAAACCAGGAAAAGGAATGCTGAGAAGCAAGACGAAAAAGCCCAGACGGCGAAGAAAGGAAGAAGATCGACGTCGGAAGTGGTGCAATATCTGAAAGAAAAGTCAGAAAGAGAGAGTGTGCTGAGAAAGGAGGATTTGTAGTTTAGACGAAAGGAGACGAGTCAAAAGGAGGATGTGATGAAAATGCTAGCACAACAACAGCAGCAGCAGACTCAGCTTATGCTTTGTTTGCTTGCAAAGGGCCAAAATAAGAACAGTTAAGTATCCGCTATTTTATCCATCAAAGTGTTCGTTTTTCCAATGTTGTTGTTACTGGAAGTTTTACCGTGAAAAAGTACTAAGGCAGCATGTATATTTTCCAGACATGCAATAATACACTGTTTGTATTTGAAGGTACATTGTGAGACTGCAAAGTTCTAATTGATTAGTGTTGTTACAAAACCTTAAATTGATTAAATTCAAGATTCATGTTTCAATGTTTTAAGTGTATTTTATGTGCATTTCTGTACATCTTGTCTGACTAGCTAAAATCTTCAGTGTTGTATTTGAAGCTACAACATTTTATAGTGATTAAATCTAAGCTTTGTGTTTCAAAGTTTCAAGTTTATTTTATCGTTATACAGTGTATGCCCATCTTGCCTGACTGGCTACAAAATGAAGCCTCCTGTAGCGGTTGGAATTGAGAGGTTATCTGTCAAAGGTGGGAGGGTCAGAAAATATGAAAAAATGTATCAGAAAGGGGTGGGGCAACATTTTTCTTCTTCCCCTCCCCTTCCTCTGGTAAATAATTAACTCCTAGTTTTGTGGTGTGATTGGAACATTCTCCAGCAGGCTCCTGTCACACCATTTAATACATCCCAGATGTTGTGCCTCTTGGCTGGAACTCAAGTTTAAGCAAAACAATCTTATAAAGCAGTTTGTCATTTATTAATACACTCCTGTATCAAATTAACCTGCCTTCTCTTGATATACCCTGTAAAAAAAAAATAGTCAAGGACACTTAAGAATTTGTCCATGCTTAGCGTGCGTATATCGAGTTATGGATGCACCCGGGAAGTTTGGAGAGCACGAAAGATGCGTAAGAGTTGCACGAGGCGATAGCCGAGTGCAACTCTAGCTTTTTGAGTGCCCTTCAAACTTCCCAAGTGCATCCATAACTCGATATACGCACAGCTAAAAGCATGAGCAAATTCTTTTATAACATAGCTGACAAAAATGCTTGCTTTTTGATGAACTGCAAAATTCTCGTAACGCGCTACACAATAACAAAGGGTTCTATTGGCTGATTACGAACACGCCACAATCGTCTAGTTTGAATGAAAATATTCTTTCTGTAAAACTAAGAAAGAAAATTTGCGTCTTTATTCGTTAACAATCAATGGAAACTAAGCAGAAACAAAGGCAACGGAGTCTTAAAGTTCACCTAAATTTAAAAAAACTAACGTGTTCGTAAGAAGTCGTGGAGTACAGTTTGGATTTGCTGAAAAGATGTTTACCTTTTGCTCGGCGAAATCCGGAAAACATGTTTTTAGGGAAGACGACTGTCATCCTTCTTTAAACTCATATTCATTTACGAACATTGGCTGGTCATTACGGCTTCTTGAGAAGACCTGGCAGCAGTTGTTTTTGTGAGTAATAAATTTATGTCTTCTTGTGTAATTTGTGTTGTTATTGCGAGAGAAATTTTCCTGCTTCAGTCGGATTGTCCGGAGATAACAAAAGTGCATAACAAATTTAAAAACAACAATAAAAGCGGAAATTTTACTTTTAAATGTTGTTGATGACCAGTTGGTGTCTGTTCTGTTCCCAGTGAATGTCTTTCGGCCAAAATTTGCTGCAGCTGGTCTTCCGACAAATTTGCGAAACGCACAACTTGCGAGTTTTTTTTTTAATTCGACTTTATTTTTGCTGCTTGCTGGATCAGGACCTAAAAGG
Source organism: Porites cylindrica (assembly GCA_964035525.1). Taxonomy (NCBI): domain Eukaryota; kingdom Metazoa; phylum Cnidaria; class Anthozoa; order Scleractinia; family Poritidae; genus Porites; species Porites cylindrica. Next base: position 29,032,077 of record OZ037782.1, on the reverse strand, counting down.
TCAATGCCGATAGAAAAATTGGGCAGTTCTTCGCTGGTTTCTTCCATATTTTAAAGAGAAGGAAAACTGCACTGCTAAGCTAAGCTTAGCGTTCTAACTCCTCTGAATCTACCAAGGACCTTTTTGAGGGGATTGGTAACCCTGGAAAGGAGTGAAGACCTTTTTCTGGGTGTGATTGCAGCCCTAAAGATTATGCATGTTGTTGCATAAAGTTTGTTCCCAACTCCTTGCCTTACGCCATGTACTGTTGTCATTGTTTCAATAATTGGGTTGAAACCATAAATAATACAGTTACTTTTAGTAGCTTACAAACAACAACCATGAGCATGTGTATTCTGATTTACCGATAAGGATGTTTAAAATTTTCTCAATATGGATTAGGTTCTCACATCTCAGTATCTGGCCTTGACTTGATAGATACACCAGTTGCATTCAGTTTGTGTAATTAGTCAATTAATTGTGCTTAATTTACAGACTAATCCTTTGTTTTGTTCTTTGTTATTGCATATCTCCTTATCTGCTGTGGAGGAAGTCTTAGGCTCCTGACCAACTTGTTGCTGTTCCTGGTTAAGTCCTCAGCTGATACCTAACCGACGGGACATTTGCCCAGTCTAATTTTACACGCAATGTTCAACTAACATGTGACCATTGTTTCAAGTGCCAATTGACTCTGGAAATAGCCCTACAATTCCTGTTGTTCGTCTAAGGGGAATCCCCCTTTGGGGTATTTGTGGGGATGAAGTGCTCCCATGCAGGTCACACTTTGCCCCATAGACGCTTGTTACTCCTTAAACCGGGCAATTAGACATCTAGAGAGGTCTTTCCACCTCTCCAGTACCCAAGGGGGATTATCAGCCCCTAGAGAGGATTATCACCTCTCATTATCCTGGGGGATTATCACCCCCTAGAGAGGATTATTACCTCCCACTAACCTGGGGGATTATCATACCCGTAGAGAGGATTATCACCTCTCACAATCCTGGGGGATTATCACCCCCTGGAGAGGATTATCACCTCTCCCCTTGTAGATTTCGGACTGTTACACCAATATGTAGAGAAAGATGACCTGCTACTCATATTTGGAGTACTTCATCCCTTACTTCTTTTCCCCACAATAGTTCTTGTCTAGTTACTTGCTTTCATCCAAGGGGCTATGTGTTAAGAGCATTAAGATTAAAATTTATACAACAGGATAAATTAAAGTTAATGTGATAACATAATCCTTGAATACAGCAACATAGCTTTTCTGTCGGCCAGTTTCTCATGACCAAATTTTATCTGCAGTCTTGTATTTTTGGAATCCCTTTTTACAAGCCTATTTTATTCACATTGTTCGTCTATGGGGAATACACTTCGTGTATTTGTGGGGATGAAGTGTTCTATACAGGTCGCCCCTTTGCCCCATGGACTCACATGGTCAGCTATTGTGGCAGAATGGGCCCCCCATACAGCCTTGTTACCGTGGTGACAAGGAGCTAACCTTACTTGTTGTGGTTGTCCCAAGGGGGCCTAGGAATTAGGATCCCAGAGAGAGGATTAGGACCTCTCTGTAGCCTGGGGACTTGATGGACTCATGGAAAGGAGGGAGAGGATTACCACCTCTCAGGGCATGGGGATCAGGACCCTAGATAGAGGAATCCCTCCTCTGTAGCTAACTCAACAGCTCGCTTAGCTTTTGTCGGCAGGGAGTTCTTCACTTGCTCCAGCCTCTCACTTAGACAGTCATCTTTTTGTTTTCGTGTGCTCAGTTACAGTGTTTGAATTTCTGAGGCATCTGGAGGATGGTACTCTTGCTCAACAATTCGCCTCACGAGCGGATTAGTAACTTTGATTGAAGACTCGTATTCAGAAGATGAGGTCACTACAGGATCTGTAAATCCAAAGCGTGCCATACCCACAGGGAGACCAAGGAGGTCACGTTCTACTTTAGTGACTGTATGGTCAGTGACAGCGGGTATGAGAACCTCATTAATCGCGCGCTCGAGTGGCTCAAGTAATTCTGCAATATCCGGTAATGTTCTTAGGAAGTATGTCCAACGGTGCCGCAGACCAAAAGTGAAGGCTGCGTAGCTTGCTTGAGGCTTTGATAAGGCGAAATCTGGGAGTTTAGTAACTTCATTGACCCATTCGTCTACTCTCTCGCTATCATATTCTTCAAGGAACGATCTAGATCCTAGAGCCGCGCCTAAGTGCTTATGGCCCTCTGTGGTGACGTTAATAGCAGTGTCTCTAAACACCTCCCTGGCAGCCTGTTCTCCTTCAGGTTTGCTGATCAACCAACATTTCTTGGCATTAGGGAGGTAACCCAGCGGAGGGCCACTCTCTAATAGTTCATCCCGCTATTTCCTCACGTCTTTCAGGAACCACTTCCGGTTGCGTCATCAGCAAACCAACACTGCTTTGCTGCGCTTGAAACGTGCAGTCGCGTTATAAGTGGTTGAAGACTTATGGCGTACAGGGTAATGGACAGAGGGTCACTCTGTGTGGTGCCCTCTTCTGATATTATTTCCTCACCGCCTGTAATGAAGAGCCGCGCCGGTTGTCTATAGGTGTTTATCACGTAAGTAGCCAGGGTCGGACTCATCACTCGGATATAATGTAGTGCTGCAGCTCTGTTCAAGGCGTTAAAGGCGTTTGATACATCGATTAGCAGAACAACATCCGTTTCATTCGCATCGAAGATGCTACGCACTGCATGAATTGCAGCTTCACTTCCGCCTTTGTGCCCTGCACAAACTTGAAGGGAACCACTTGCGTCAATGACGTCGGTCTTTGTCACGAGCATAACACACTTTCCCATTATCCTCCGTATAACTTTTCCGACACCGATCGGCCGGACAGCGTCCTCTTCTTTGTCCAGGGGGAAGAGTCGATTAGCTAAAATTGCCTCAATACCAAGCGGATCGATAAATTCAGTGCACAAGCTTGGGGGCATTGCGGCTATTGCTGTGCACAGGTCTGTTCCAGATTTCTTGAATGACTTTGATTCAAGAATTTGCCGGAACCCATTCGCATCGACGCCCGAGGGAACCCCAGAACCTTTTGTTCGCAGAGCAAAGTACCTTTATAAGCGTGATAGTAATATTTCAAAACGTACATGTATACTTATACATAATTACTTGAAAGAGAAGACTCGCCAAAAAAAGAAAGTGTTCTAATTAGCAATATTGGTTGTCCCGGCTTAAATTTAACGTATTTATGCCTTTTGACGGATGCTTGAATTAATAAAACACACGATTGTACTTGTTTAAAGCCCAGGGGGGGGGGGGGGGGGGGTACTCCCTTACAAGAGGCTAATGGGGATGTGCCGCTGAGTGGGGTCACATTTTCACGAGTGGAGTGACTATAATGGGGTCGCATTTTCAATAGAGTTACTAGAATGGGGTCGCAAATTGTCGGATTTTGGGGGTAAGTAGGGATTCAAAGTGGGACGATTCTCGGTTAAAAAGATCAGAAAGTTGTTGTTTATTAAGTTTAACAATAAGCTGGCGTTGACCGCATTACATTCCGTTCTTGAAACCACATCTTAAATATTAACCAGTTACTCAATAGCACAAAACCACGGGCCTAAAAGAAAGTCCACCGAAACATCAATACTACGGTATTTACTTTTCTACTGGATTGTTATCGTCCGTCGAAGATAATTTATGGATGACCTTTTTAAAGGATTGACAAGGTAGATGAATAAATAGAAAGTGACTAAGTTGGGATCACGAAAATTACATTCCAAAAAGTGACTAAGATGGGGTCTATAATTGGCCACAAAATAGACTAAAATGGGGTAGGGGAGGCCAGCGGCACATACACAGCAAACATTAACCCAAGTACCCCCCAGCGCCCCCACCACTGGGGTTTAAGGTCCGTTTTAGTTGGGCTCGGTCGTCGAGGTCTTGCCGACGTCGCTCAAAAAAGCCGACTTTTGGGCGATTCTGCAGTAGTTATTATATCCAAATTAAACAATATGACTCTTCTGAATAAGATAAGTGTATTGAAAGATGTATTATTAAAAACTGAATCATTGGATAATGCAATTCTAGCATTTTGATTGGCTTACCCGTTATGGTATATGAGCTATTATACCATGCTCTTCATATATGGTCGGTGTACGCGTCAGTTTAAAGTTGGAAGGTAGCTGAGATTTTTTTTCGCGAAGGATAGAACGGTGCCCGAAGCAAATCGTTTTAATTCATTTCTTAGAATACTAGAAATGCAATTTCATCGAAAGAAAAAATACAAAAACAAGCAAAAAAGCCACAAGAGCTTGTTTGAAAAGTTTGTCGAAAAACACACATGAAAACACATGGAACTAAAGTACCTTGACCAGCTACGAAAGAAGACAAGTGTTGTTTCTTCATGATCGCGAAGCCATTTGCCGATCGAGTCAATCGCCAATATATAACTGCGGCTTGTTCATCCGACATCAAGAATATAAATCACAAGTAACCAGCTACATATACAGGCTGTGCAGCCATTCACTCGAGCAATCGAGGCGGCAGTATAGCTTCTTTTCTCGTTCAGCAAAACCAGCTTGTGGCTTCAAACAACTTCATAACAAGCGACCGAGGTAATAGTTTTTCTCCGTTGTTCTTGCTTTTATAACTGCACCGAAAATCCAAATTCACAGTAATTTCGACGGCTGTCACTTAAAAATTATTTTCCTTCACATTATCTGCCAGGTTTTTTTTAGCAGGCGAGTCCGTTCGTGCGTTGACAGTTTTGATAGACGTGTGACATGTGAATAGCGGTTTGTTCTAGTCGGGGAGATTCAACGAGATTTTGTGGGCGCTTTTAATAAAACAATCATTTCACTCGCGCTTGTTGACTATGAGATGATTATAGCCAACTCATATCATATCCAACGCGCCCTCGTGGAATAATTGTTAAATATAGATTGTATGCTGGAGATTGGCATGCGATCAACGTTGAATAGAATGTTTAAAGCGTATCTGTCGTTAACACCGCTGGCGTGAAGGGCCGTGCAACGTTATCTTTAACCACTGGGATCTCGCGATTTTTCCGGCAAAATTAGGGTTGAACTCGAGGTCTTGCGAGCTACTTAAAATCGTTTTTCCAGAGATTTGTTTTGATTTTCTGATAGATTGGGGCCTATTCAAGCCGTAGAGAGTCAATTTGCGAACTTTTAAGTTATAGAGCATTGTAAAAATTTGCATTATTTTATCCCTATAATTTTGAACGGTAGAAATTGTCAGTAGGGCCTATTTTTAACAATACCTTTTTGGCCACGAAATTATTACAGCTTCCACAAATTTATCCTCTTATAAGAGAGAAAGTGTCATGTCACATTCCTTTTTTCCAAAGGCTGCCAATTCGTTGTGGTTTGACGTACGAGTCAATGAAATTTGTGTAAAATTTCGCTTACTGGAAATGGATTTTGAGTTCCGAACAGGCAACATGAGTTTTCTCGAATTACAACAAAAGAACACGTTATTTGGGAACACTAACTAGAGAATGTTTCATTATTCCTTAAGGGTTATCAATGAGCTAATTGATGAGCTAAAAATGAGCGAAATCCGAATTTTGAACTTATGCCACAAAAAGTCGATTTTGGTCGATGTTTACAGACAGTCGCTCTTAATCAACATCATTATCATTATCACTATTATTATTATTATTATTATTATTATTATTATTATTATTATCATTTAATGCATTTTTAGGGTGCTAACGGTAGAAAACTTTTAATGAGAAGTTTAAAAATGTAAATGCCCCCCTGTGTAACAGCTTTACATGTTGTATTTCTCTCTAGTTCCTGGTCGTGCTCCTAGCGATATAACCTTCTCTGAAGTAACAGCAACGCAGTTCAAAGTTACTTGGAATACTCTTCCTCAGAGGTTTCACAATGGCCAATTGTTGGGCTATAGAGTGTACTTCAGAAGGAGCGCCTATTATCTAAATCCATTTAATACAAGCGGTGTAGTCACCACCAGTCCTAACGTGACTTGGGTATTGATAACAGGGCTAGGACCGGCTCAGCGATATGATGTTTCTGTGGCGGCGTTTACATCCAAGGGCGAAGGGCCGCGACCTCCTCGTTACTATGTTACAACAGGTAAAAAATTATGAAAACTGATACATTTTGATGTTAATCAGATAATGTTTTATTCCGCAACAGTCGCTGCATCCATCAAGAGAGAGTAAAAGGAAAAAAAAAAGAAACAAATATAAAAAGAATGTAAAATAAACGAAAAGGAAACGCAGTGGTGCTCAGTCAGTCGGGATAAAGTTCAAAATCGAAGACGATATAACAGAGCGTTATTTAACGAAAAATGATACTAAATTTGACATTGGCGTCGGATAAAAGTAACAAACGTCTTCGTTTACTTGCCGTTCAATAAAATATCCAAGGAGATCCTCGCATACACATAAATAACGTACACACAATAACCAAAGCTATAAATAATCGTTATGGCGACCCAACCAAAGTCGTCCCATCTCGTTTTTAGATTTTTAGGTGAATAAATTGACATATTGATATGGTATCAAATAACAATCGTGATAAATATTGAGAAATACTGGTATTAAGTTCCCTGAAATTTGAAAATATCAAGCAATACATAAAATTGTTTTCCTGTCTAGTGGTTGTGAAATATTATTCACTTTAGATGATAGAGTAACCTCGTAAAAGTGCACCACCAGTGCTTTTATCCAGCGCTAAAAGCGCCAACTCCGTGGAATGGTCTTCAACATTATCTCATTATCGGTATTTTGTTTCCTAATGATCGAGTCTTAACAGCTTGCAGGGTAGCGGTCAATCAATCATATGGTACTATATATGTGACACATTCCGATTACACAAGTCTATGCTGCTTCTGGTCAATCGGGAATGTCGAGATCCTTCACGCAATTGGTCTCTTTCTAATCCAGGAGATCAACTTTGGTTACTGCAGGTATTCATTGCTATTGTTACTTTACTAAATCCGATGCCACTCAATGCCAAAATTCAAATAGCACTATTCTATTAAGTGCTGGGGACCATATTAACCATGATTGAATTCTGGAGGGAAGGAGCTACTTAAACCTTGGTTAATTGCAAGTTACGACCTTATAATTTCGGTTAGTAGTACAGCCTAGCTTTTTGTTATTCAGTTTGAGTAGTTTTTATTATTATTATAATTATTATAATTATTATTATTATTATTATTATTATTATTATTATTATTATTATTATTATCATCATCATTTTCTGTAAAGCCGCTGTGTCCTATCTAAATTGTCCTGGCATTTCACTATAGCTAATATATCCAAAACCTTGATAACAGAACATCTCGACTCTGCCGTGAATGGCTATTTTCGAAAATGGCTTGATATTCCGATATCTGGAACACTGAGCAATGTTTTCCTAGAACGCAATAAATTTGGTCTTAATATTTGTCCTCCCTCTATTAAATTTACTCAGTGCCAAACAGTTCTCCGAAATTCATTAAAAGAGTCACCAGATGATTCCTTAAAAGATCTCTGGAAATCGTCAAGCTGTCACACTAATATTCAATATGATGTGTACAAATCCACTAAGGAAGTTCTTAAAGATTTCCGTTCTAATCAAGAGGATAAACTGCAACATTACCTAACATCTCAAGGTTTCTTCTTCTCAAATGTTATCAAGTTCTCATTGTCATCTGTAAATTCTATTTGGTCAGAGGCCCAGTCTCATCTACCCAAGAACATTTACAATTTTACCATCTGCTACATCAACAACTCCCTCTCTACACGTAAGAATATGGCAAGATGGGGATTATCACAAAGTCCTGATTGCTCCTTTTGCCTTAATCCTGAATCACTCCTTCATGATGTCGCTGGTTGTCAACAGTACCTTGATCGCTTTACCTGGAGACACGACTCAATCCTTAACTTCATTGGCAAGTCACTTCAACCTGTAATTAATGTTTACTCTTCACTCTATGCAGATGACAATGGTTTTCTGAACCCCTCAATCATAACTGGTGAAAATTATCGTCCAGAACTTCTTTTCCTAATCCAGTCCAAGTGCCTATATGTTCTAGAATTAACAGTTGGTTTCGAGTCTAACCTTAACAACAATGCAGTGCGTGAGAAAGAAAAATATCTGAACTTGATCAACTAAATGAGTAGAAATTACAGATGTATGAGATTTGTAAATCTCTCCATGAGTTCCCTTGACATTTTTTCCGATGAATGCTCCACGTTCTTAGACATGATTAATGACATTGGCATTGACAAAAAGCAGCAACGTTATATAATTAAGAAAATTATTAATATAGCCATTAGAGCAACATATTACATCTTTTGTTGTAGAAATAGGAACTGGGATAGCCCAGACTTAATGCAATTTTAATTTTTTTTTGGCTTTTGTTTTGTTTTGTTTTTGTTTTTGTTTTTGTTTTGTTTTGTTTTTTTTTGTTTTTCTTGTTTTTAATAATCCAATCTCAAGCAGCATTTGTAAATTGCCTATACGTAGCGAGATTTACAATTGTACATTCAAAAACACAAATAAAGTTTCCATTATTATTATTATTATTATTATTATTATTACTATTACTATTATTATTATTATTATTATTATCATTATTATTATGTGCTGAATTGGACCAAGAGAGGAGAGGAGCAGTAATTAAACGGGATATGGAAGTTCATAGATTACCTCATTCGAGTGCTTGTCCGTGAACATACTTTCATATCTTGTAAAGAAAATGAGGAGGAATAAATTCTGTTGACGGCCTGATATATATTCTGACACGTAGCTATTATCACAGTGAATATTTCAAGATTTTTGACGGCAATGGAGGTCTGAAATTTCACCAAAGTGGCTGCTCGTCTTCTGTTCGTGGATCATTGGTAGAGGTTCCGTTCTTTGATTCAAGCAACATAACAGCAAGTTTCAACATGCGTCGCTTGAGAAGTGCTATCAAGGCTGATTACCTGATACTGGGGAAAAGCCTTCATGCAGGTAAACCCCAAAATCGATCAATTGCATGTCAAAAAACTCATCAATTCCAGCACTTACGTTGGCTTCATTGCCTTCAAAGCCCTTATAGTATGCGGGGTCAATTTCTCTTCGAAATGACACGGTCGGTCGGTCGGTCCTTCGGTCAATTCTCACTTTTGTTAAGGGTCCTGACATTAAAAAGCAGGAAAAGAGAGTCTGTCATGCGGTAACTACGCATATTTTGACGAAAGATTATAGCAACTTCATCATATATACTGTCTGGTTTTTCTTCTTATCTCTTAAAATATGGTTTGTCGTAGGCAGTAGTTTCCTTTTGGTTCAATTTGATGCTTACCTGGCCAAGTAGACTTTTATTTCTTTTAGCATTTTATTACCTCTTTTGTTAAATGATGTTTTGTTCTCTCTATTTCTTTTCTCGTTGTCAATAATTACCCCCTCTCAAGCTACGTGCAATCTTTGACCGGTTTCAAAGTTTGCGCAACAACTGCCATCAACATGCAAGACAGGGTTTGCAACGGATGCAACATGTAACCTTCAACAATGTTGGGAGTTGTTGGACAACAACGTTGCTTCTATTTGCACGGGGCTTTGGATGACAATTTGTTTAATTATTAATTTGGTTAATTATTTCTCATTTTTAGCTCAAGTGCTTTATGGCTGGAATTTAACAGTGGTGAATACCACCTTTTCAAGCATATTGATTCGGTGGGCTAACCTTACCAGCCTTCTCAACCGTAAAGTTGGTCATTACGTTGTCTTCTTAAACAGAAGAAATAACAGTGTAGCATTCCATCAAGTTGTCAATGGGCATCAATTGACAACGGAAATCAAAGGACTCACTCATTTAACAAATTATACAGTGGAAGTCGTGGGGATTGACACTCTGCGGAAGCCATACAAAACTCCATCAGAAGCCATCATGACGGCAAACCGTAAGAGTAAGTACTTTAAGTAGGGTACCGTAAGTGAGGAAACGCCTTTATTTTTCTAATGAAAAAAGGAAAGGGAACGACTTCAAAAGTAAATACTCTAGGACTTAATTAATTAATAACTTATTAGCCATATATGGTTAGGGTTTTTTTGTTGTTTGTAATTTTAGTTATTTGGAAATAGTAAGTTGATATACTATTTATTGTATGACAACAAATAAATAATGGCGCAGGATTTGTCAACTTTGTTCGATAATTTTAAGCCCGGGATGGAGGGATTGAATGGCTTTTCTACTTTCGTAGCAGTATCCCCGGGGAGAGACCCGCGGGATTTGTAAATATCTATATATATTTATAAAATAAAGCATTAAAATAAATATATTCGAGGAATCCTAGTTGTTCAGTACCAACAAAAAACAAAGATATTCTCTCCCTTCCCATTCCAAGACTTACAAGGTAAGCTGAATCTAATCATGTGTAGAAAACAACTGGAATAGCTTTCTATGCTTATTTTTAGTTAATTCTTATATGTGTAATTATAGCAAATAGAAAATTAGTTATGGAAAATAGAACTCTTTTGAAATATTTCACCTTTTGACTTGGCAGAACACACTTCTTTGCCCCCAGGGGAGGGGCGTTAGTAGCTTTTTGTTAAACAATTTTGGTTTTGGGTAGGGGAGATTTGTAAACGTCGTTATGCAAATGACCGAAGATCCGGAGATTCCCCGGGGTAATCCCCCCTTCCCCTCGGGATGGCCGCTGATAAGTGCATTAAAATAGCAAGAGAGACTACTAACAATCAATAAAAGAATTCGATGACACATTTACAGAGACAACAATTTTTATTCACAAAGACGAACGGGTGGGCGGTGCACGGTCACGTGATTACCAAATTTTCTGGGATGGGTAGATTTACTTCCAAATGGTGCTCCGCTAATATATATGACCAGCTCCTCATGTTTATGATTAAATCCCACGTAGCCAATATCAATACCATCCATCACCACAGTCACATCTTCCTCAAGAAAAAAAAAAAACATCCAGCGGCTTGGAAAACCTTTTTCTTTTTCATTTCATCTGCGTTGAAAGTTTTGTTTTCCACATATAGTGATACATACCGGGTAAGTACACGAAAGGTCTTACAAACTCGACGTGTGCTGCAAGGTATCTTCGAGCAAAAGCTTAAGCCCCCCAGTTCCCCGGCTCTGCTGTCTTCAGCGTGTCTTTGTACTGAAAGCAGCGTCAAACGTTAATTTGTATTAAACACGTATCAGCTAGGTCCCCCCAATATCGTATTCCCCGCCATTCGTCTTTCGAGACTCCATTTGTCAAATACGGAACGCCTGTTAAGAAAAATATCTTCAATGGTGGGATCATTTTGGCTACATATAATACTACGTCACTAGGATACAATGGGGCCACAACATGGGCTACTTAATTATCAACTCACAACAGGATTATTCCGCGTCGTAAAGCATTCTTTGCAATTGTATCATCCTCGGATGGAGGCCTTCAAATAAATTGACAACTTCGTCCAGATCGATAGGCATATCGTACTTGATATGCGTGATAGCCAGTGAGGGTCAGTAAGCTGCTCGGGTTAGTGCCATCTGTAATTCCGGAAAGCCAAATCACTGCTCAGCAACTAACTGTCTTAGTAGATCTGTACACAGATGATCCGCCTTCGCCACAGCTCTTCTTTGCCGAATTAATAGTTGACTAGACTTGACCGCGATTGAAATATTCACGTGGAGACTACAGAAAATAGCACTTCCAGTATTTCCAAATTTTCTGGGGTAGCAATTTGCACCAAGAAACCCCTAGAGACTCGCGCCTTTGGCGCTCGCAGTATTTCCCGCTGTTAACAAATATTTGTATCAGTACGAACACCCGATCTCAAACCCCAGGTACGCGCCTCTTTTCCGTTCAAATTCTCTTTTATTGTACGATTTCCTGCAATAATATTGAAGTGAAAGCTTATCCTGTCACAAAAACAATTATAGATGACCTACAACTGACCCTATTCCGCATTCTCTTCATTTCCAAGAGCATGCAAATCAAGACAATTGCAGAGAATATTCGTGCATTATAGCGGAGCTCTGGCGCGCGAAGCGCGCCTGCGGAGTACCATGGGTAAGTAAATCTACCCATCCCAGAAAATTTGGTAATCACGTGACCGTACACCGCCCGCCCGCTGCCCGTCCGTCCGCACCACAGGGCAACCAATGTTCAATCCCACACTTTCTATCTAGTTTGGGAGCACAGGAAGACTGATATTGCACACATATTGCACATCAATGTTGTGATCAATTGACAGCTGTCAAAACAGGGTATCCGCTGACCAGTATCACCTGACCGTATCGCGGGCTCAGCTGTCGACCCATCGAGGTCGAATATTTTTTGAAGTTATCCGCTGACAAGTTACTAGTTTTCAAATGATTGCAGGCTCAAGTTTAATTTTTTTAAATTCATATGAAATATGTTTTTTTATATGTGCCACACAATTAAAATTTTGATTTCAAACTGACCTCAGAAGCTAAGATTCAGCCAGTTTTTACAGGCAGGGAAGACATGCCAGTTGCTTTTGACTTTTCTCACCAAGGTCACGCGTTGGTCACGCTCTACGTCCAATTTTTATGCTCTGATTGGTCAAAATTTGACAGGTGAGTTGATACGGAAAAATTATGCAACATCTTGAAGCTTGTTTACTTTGACAGCTGAAGCTGACAGAGTTTTGTGTCAACTTGTGATGATTTTACCTGTCTTTTTCCACTGAACATTGTACAAAATGAAATTCAGCTGCTATCAAGAGTCTTCTGTTATTTATAGCTAGTTTGTTTATCGGGTTTTTGGTTGAGAAATACGTCGCTTGTCAAGGTCGGAAATCCGATTTCGGATGGCATAGTTTTCGTTTTTCACCTTGCTTGATGCGTAAGAGGATTGAAAAGTCTGAAGCGATTTTTGCCTTACTTGATAGTTTTCAGTGCATCTCCAATGGTAAGCCTGAGTAATTATTTTATTTGATATTTGTTTTTTATATCTAATTCAATGAAGTCGAGTGTAGTTTATGGGGCTATTTAGTTTATGCACGTTTGTAAGATTTGAGACAATGATCTGACCGAGTATCAGGTTTGATTATAAACTTATAGAACTTTAAAAAGCCTTCAGACATTTTCTCACCGCAAATAGAAAGAAAACGTTTCAAAGAATATTTAGTTATAATTCTAGCTGCAAAAGAAAGCTTTGAGCGATTTTCTTGCCTCGAGTTCATCTTTGAAAAAAGCAAACAATGGGAAGCTGGCTTAAAACATCAACAATAAACAAGCATTTTCAGAGACACTTTAATACTTGTCTTCGTGAATGAAAATTGTCGTCTTTGTATATGTTTCACCGAATTATTTTCCTTTTATTACTGATTGTTAGTAGTCTCTTTGCAATTTTAATCGCTGTGCCATTTTTTTTCAGTCGCTCATGAACATCGCTTGCAGGAGTAGTCAAAATGCCACGCGTATCAAACGCTTTTGAAGATTACACATCGTTATAAAACCATTAGATAAAAAATAAACATAATAAATTCTTTGTTATGTTGAAGCAAATAACTCTGTTAATCTTAATTTAGATAGTCGACTTTGGCGCTTGTCAAAAGTGAGAACCCGCCGGCTAGCCGTATAGGTGATATTGGAAATTTTTTAAACGGTTTCGCTAAAAGCCCACGCGAAGCTCACGCGTGCTTCGATCGTCCTAAATATTGAATGAATGCAATTTGTAATGTAAAATTGTGAAATACTGCATTCTGTCCGAGGTCTGTATGATAAAAACAGCGCCTCCTGGTACTGTTTCACCTCAGATGTGATGTATAAAAAGTATAAAAGGTTGGTTTACACGACCCCAGACTTGTTGGCAAGATTTTGTAAAGTAAACTTGTCGAACGCAAAAAAATTCGGCGTGATTTGTTTTCCAGGCCTAATCTATTGTGATCAAGAGCCATTATGGCTATGCTATTCTTAGGGTGTACATATAAGGCTATCAACTCGATGTAAGATTAAGTTCACTCTTAGTTTAGACTGTTTGCAAATGAGTTTTCTCTAAAATCATTTAGCCTTCCCTCAAAAGTCACATGAATGTGCTCTAAAGTTAACTGATTTGTGGAAATTACAAGTTTATTGTTTGATTTGAATTACAAATTCGAGTTAATAGGACCTTCGCTTTTAGCCCTGGCTAAATCTATATATTATGTATATATATAACCCATTGAACACTATTAGTTGATGATCAATTTGAATTTCGTCAGTTCATATTATATATATATATATGAAATGACGAAATTCAAATTGATCATCAACTAAATAGTGCTCAATGGGTTTACCAGAGCTTTGAATAGCTACGTAGACTAGCTCGAAAACATTTACTTGCTACTCAGAGTTTCATGCTTCATGAGAAGCTATGCAACCCAGCCTATTATGAATCGCTACCGTTTTTTTTTTCAAAATCACTTTAATTACCATGCATTGTTTCTTTTTGGCAGTTGTCTGATGATTGTTTCTCATGAAGCATGAAACTCTGAGTAGCAAGTAAATGTTTTTGACCTAGTTCAAGTCTACGTATCTATCTATCTATCTATCTATCTATACTTGCTACTCAGAGTTTCATGCTTCATGAGAAGCAAAAAGGTTTTCATATAGAGATATATAGATAGATATATATATATACATAGATATATACTTTTGTTCTCTTGCACGTGCGCCCGAGTGCATTTACACTTGTTATTGTCCAACTTGTGAAAAACTCGGTTCAACGATAGATTTATTCTTCGTCGGGTTTTTTTTTTCCAATTTGAAAAGAACCTGTCGTTTTGAGTTTTTTGTTTTTTTTAGAAGAATGCATACGCCCTGCGATACAAATTTGCAATGGCGAATTATATAGCTGATTTTGGGAATGAGGAAAACATCCCGCGAGGCAGCCGATCCGCGAGTTATACGGCGTCGCCGAATTGCTAGGCCAAATGCCATGGCATCTGTAGCAAGTGAGGAAGCATTTTTATTGATGGAGTGTATTAAAAAATGCGCTGTCCAGGAGCGTGCTTAAGAGAAACTGTAAACTAACTTGAAAGCATTTGTGGCCGAGAGTTTATTCCGTCTTCAATGAGACGTTGCCTTACAGGCCGCGATTTTACACGAAAAAAGGTGAGACATTAAGATATATGACCAGCTCATCATGGTTATGATAAAGTCTGCTTCTATGAACCTCGTCAACGTCTTAGTCCGTTTTAATCAACTGCTATAATATTGTTGCTCCTTCCCACATTTCCAATATGGACATCCACCGTCACATATTCCTTCTCAGCGGTTTCGAAAAGACATTTTTTTTCATTTCATCTGCGTTGTTTTAAAAATGAAAATCTTTGATGTTTTCCCCTTATTCTGTAACGACAACAATTATATGACCTACAAGTGACCGAATTCCTCATTCTTTAATTTTCAAGAGAATGCAAATCAAGAGAATTGCAGACAATGTTCATGCATCAT
>OZ037782.1:28976679-29014179 GCA_964035525.1 Porites cylindrica | reverse complement strand
GGTTGGCGGTTCCCTTGTCTTCTGTGATACTGGTTATTCCAGGATCGGCCTCGCCATCGGGGCTCCCGACTCTATTGATTGTATTTTCAAGGTCTATCATCCTCTGGCTCATTGTTTCCCATTTGGTAAGTTTGTAGTCCTCCACGCTGTGGTCTTCTTGTCTTGCTGGGGTTATTTGAGGGGTCTAATTTCGCTCTTATGTGTTTCTTAAGGACGTCCGCATACGTTCCTGTACCTGTCTGATTTCGTTAAAACGTGGCTACTAGGCACTAGGTTTTCGCCTGGCGCCCGGCGCAGCCCGGCTCCAGGCTAGTCCGGTGCCCAAAAATGTAGGGGGCTTGACGTCTTGGTCGGTACAGCTGGATAGCCCACGGACTTCCCTAACAGTGGGTGGGTGGGTCAGGCCCTCGGGTCAAAACTAGTGGGTTAGGGAGGGGGCTGTTTTGACACAACCCCTTCAGTAAGCAACGGTGTTCAGTGCAGGCTTTGACTGGCGAGTACCTTGGTCTTAATTTGCCCTAGCCAGCTGAATCAGGCCTCTGCTGAGAATGACCATCATGATAATTGCAGAGCTCAGTGGCAGGTGCAGACAGTCACCCATTGTCCTGGGTGGGGAGGGTCATAGTCTTGGTACCAAGGACACACTTAGCATAGGACCCTTCCCAATGGCTTGAGAAAGAGAGGGGAAAAACCCGAAAAGAAACCACCTTACATGATACACACACACTTCATTGCCAAGGTCAAATTAGTCAACCTAATTTGACCTAATCCGGTTTTATTTTTTAAATCAACTTCCCTTAAATGGTCACCAAATAGGGCTGATTGTTTCTATCAAACATATTTTAATTAAACTGGTTTAAGATCTTGTACCCTTTGCCATTACCTTAAGGCTGTAGACAGTATCTGGAAGGGGAAATAACGGACAAACATTTCACTTACCCATATTTTTCTTGGACCTCAGGTCTGAGACTGGTTGGGGGATCTGGAAGCTGGGAAGGAAGAGTTGAAGTGCTTTATAATAACATGTGGGGAACAGTTTGTGATGACTCCTGGGATTTACATGACGCGCACGTTGTTTGCCGCCAGCTTGGATTTACTCGTGCGTTAAGTGCTCCAGGGTCTTCCCGATTCGGCGCCGGAAGCGGTCCAATTTGGCTGGACAATGTTGCATGCTCGGGAAATGAACGTTCTATAACCTATTGTCAGCACAACAGATGGGGTAACCATGACTGCAGTCACAGTGAAGATGCATCGGTTACATGCTCTAGAGGTGCGTTGTACGTGACAATAATGAAGAGTCATATTACTGTATGTGCATTTCGCTTAGTAAGGAACCGATAAGGTTTCAGAGTATTCTCAGGTAAATGCTTTAGAAAACTGATAAGGTAATCAATATGGTGGAAGATACATAAGTAATAGAGTTAAATAAAAAGATCTAGTGCGTTCTTATGATTGTGTGTGTCTGTATTTTTGTTTGCGTATAGTATATAGCCAGCTACCGCATGAACCTCGAAGTCGTGATTAATTAACAAAACAAGTAACTTCTCTATACCAACAGCACGATCAACGTCCCTGCCATGGAAAACATGCAACTTTGACTATGGCTTGTGTAATGGATGGAGTCAGTCTCGCTCAGACAAATTTGACTGGAAACGTCAAAGAGGAAGCACCTCATCTTCAAATACGGGGCCTTCATCAGATCACACTACTGGAAATGGTACATGTAATTACAATGTAAATAATTTCACAAGGGGGCACTGTCTTCTGATGTAACATATCATGGAGATGTAAAACAAAATGTTATTATGAATTAGACAATACCGTAACTTTCCACATATAAGTACCCCCAACTATAAGCCCCACCCACCCCCAGTTATAGTCCAATCTACCCGTAATCAAAAAATACATTTCCTATCATATACTCCGTCCTTTCCCTCCCTCCAACCCGGATACAATCTTAACTTTTAATGCATTTAAATGATTTCGATTTGATTGAAGCTTAAATAAAAAATAGATTTTGATCAGCACTGTTATAGCTTGTCCCGAAGCATTTGTTTTCTGTTCTGGTTAGAGGCCCCTTCCGTTCACAAGCCTTCCTAATGACAAAGATGGATTAGTCCAGGGCTTATAAGCGTCAGTTTAAGGTGTTTGTCAATCGTCATTTTTGTTTGTTTCTTCGTCTTGTTTTTCTTTTTTTTTTTCATGGTTTTTAATTCAAGTTGATTTTGCTCTTTTATACAGAATATTCCAGGTATTAGAAACAAATGTCAACTGATTAACTTGAAAGTATCACTGGCAGTATTTTTATGCCTAGTTTGCTTATTTATGCATGCAGCAATAACACTGAGAATTACAGTATTTACATTATATTTATGTACCGAGTCCTTGAAAAACCCCACACTCATTTCCTCAGAAGGTTTTTCTTTTTAAAAACCGATAATCAATCCTCGCCCACAGTTGGAAAAGGTGGAGGGGGAGGGGGAGGGTGCTTTTTTTTACTGTAAACGCAGTGTTGGTAGCAAGGAAACTAGAAGGTGATCAAGTGCTTATTAACAACGTCTTTTTTTCCCCTCCAAAAAGAATCTCTTGTGTTTAGAGAGGGAATTGCTTAATAACGGTTTTACATTATCATATTTTCACAGGAGCCCATCATTGGAGCCTCAATCTCCATTAAGTTCTTGAGTCAACCCTTTCCCGAGTAGATTTATAAATAGAACGGCTTGTTTCCCGCGATAAGTGTAATATTTCCGTGAGTCTCGTATGTCACCGTGAAAAATAATAAAGTTGGATGAAGTGGAACTCAGAAGCCCATTAAGCCCGCCAGTTAAGCACCGCGTCCAAAAGCGATGACCTAAATAGCAACTAAAGAGGAATGCTCTAGCTCCCAAATTTGAGAAATTGCAGTCTTCCTTTACAACTGACTTGTATTACCATGAGCGTTGCCTGAGGATAAAACTGGTACTTGAAAAGTTGAGCAGAAGAGAACTACAATCTTGGACAAAACTGTTGAGAAAATTGCCTTCTTGGGGGTCATTTTTTCTAAACTTTGTAGCCGACCGATTCTTCCCTCCCCCTCTCCCCCTAGAAGCAATGTTGTTGTGTCTTCAAAAGAAAGCCGGATCCCTATGCATTTGTAGGAAGCAACTTTGAACTGGGGGAGGGGGGTTTCTTTACGTAAAGCCGTTGATTTGGGAACAGTTTTGTTGCGTTAGGTAGTGCGCATTAATGAAAACATTTTCTCAAGTAGTTTTGTCCAGGATTGTATCTGTTGCTCGACTGTGAGCTAACTCAAAAGTAAATTGCTAACGAAGGAATTTGTGACATCGCGCTCCAGTCCAAATTCCCACTTATCTCAAGAAAAACAAAATGGATTGTATCTGCGCCAAAAGAATTATGACTGACTAACAGGACAATTCTAAGCAGTTAATGTAGAAGTTTAAACTCAATTCTTTCCTTCGAATTCGCATCTGTAGATCACTTTTCGCGAGAAAACAATGTTAAGTATCAGGGCCCGGCGTTACAAAACATAGCAGGGGATCATCACACTAGAGGGACGAAACATCCTCAAGGACTACAAGTATTCATTCAGATAAACGCATTTCGGAAAAAAAAAAACTTGAAAAACTAGAATTTGATTAATATTGAGTCATTTAACCGAAAAAAGGACCTTAACGCTTAAAAAAAAATGGCTAAAGATAACGAATCCTGTGAGAACTACAGACTTCAAGAAGTACTTCATCATCATGCATGAAACAGACTAGCGTCATGGCCTCTTAATGTGAGACAAGCAGCCAAAATTAAGATTAACATAGTCAGAGTTTAAAACTCTCCACAGTAAAATCTACCCGCTAGAAAGAAAAGGGAGAAAATTTCTGAGGGATGAAAACGCTAAAGTCATGTTTCACTAGCTTATGATTGTGTTTGGCCTGTCAACACCGAATTTCCGGCTGTTTGATGAAGTACAAAAAATTATTATAGCATTGTCTGTCATTTCGTCGTTGTGATTGGCTCTTCCCACTATGGGCGCACGAAGTCTCCTCTGGGAACCGTTCTAATTATAAATCTACTCGGGAAAGGGTTGACTCCGAGGGCTTGTATCGGAGATGGACGCTCCATTTGATGGGTATTCATTATTATCATTATGCTCTTGCAGGATACTACATGTATATAGAGGCGTCACCTGTGCGACAAGGTGAAAACGCAAAACTTCAAGTTTCAGTTTCTGGAAATGGCGCAGCAGCTTGTCTGGTTTTCTTTTATCACATGTATGGTGATGCCATAGGGACTCTTAATGTTTATAGCGGAAATGAGTTGGTTTTCATTGTATCTGGGAACCAGGGAAACTATTGGATACGAGCAAGGAAAACAATTCATTTGCGACACGATGTAAGTTTCTGAAGTTTAATGAACTTCAGTTCTCAAGGAAACGCGACTGTTGGATTAGTCTTGGTTAAATTTCAGACGACTAAAATCTGTACACTACATATATCTTCAGAGATCGGTTGAAAAGTCTAAGTGCATAAAAGGATCTATCATAAATGGACTTGCCAATCCCTCTTCCGTTTATTTATTTATTTATTTTTTTGAAAGATCCTCTTCGGTTTTTTCGCACAAAAATTGAAATTATATGAGAAAGATGATTTTTCAGTCGGTGACACAGGCGGCTTGGAGAAAAAATATTCGAGTTCTCCTAATAGGAGTCGAACCATGTAATGACCTTGTGATAACCAGTCCAGATACTTTAGAACTTATCTACAAGAGAGTCGTGGGAGCTACCCTGCATAATGCTGGGACTAAAAGCCGATATGTGCTTATGTACCATGACAGAGACTGATCTAAATTCACCATTCGCCATGCGAATGTTACCTTTTCCCTCTCTATTACCTCTCTTTCATAATCACGGCTTTCTTTTCTTTTCTTTTTTTCACTTTGAATTCAGTTTCCACTTGCAGCAAACCAATTTAATTTCCTTTTTGAGTGCTTGAATAATTCCCAATGCCTTTTACTCTATTTATAGGTATCCTTTGAAGGCATTGTGGGGTCGTCTTATACGGGAGATATCGCTATCGATGATGTGACAATTTTCAGTGGAAGCTGTTATAGTCCTACTGTGTTGCTGACGAATCAAAGCATTGGAGGTACTTTAATGCCCTTGTTTATTAGACTTATATAAATATTGAGGGTCGGTTATTTAAACCAGGTCTAACTAAGACCGTTGTTTAGGAAATCTTTGGACCTTCAGATCTCTTCCTTTGTGGCGTATTTTGAGACATTCATATCTTTTCTACGCCATATGCTTTCAGGAAACTGTTTACCATAAAAGATGTATACATAAAAACGTTGGCCAAACTGAAAATGGCTTAGAACTGGGTTTCATTAAACACTGGCTAAACTCCGTTTAAATAATTAGCCCTAAGTACTTTAAAGTACCAAGTCTTGGTACTTACTTTGTTTAACGGGGCCATGTCACAAGGAGAGCATGCGTGCTAAGATTATGTAAATTACTTACATCTGTCAAAATTCTATTGTTTTCAACACGTGAATTTCTGTGTCACGTACAGAGCACCGAAACTTATGCATCAGTCAATTCCAGCTGCGCCCAGCTCCCCTTCCCACCCCCCTCCAGCCCCCGGGCTAATGCGGGGCATTTGCCCGCCTTTTTAGTCTAGGGGGGGGGGGGGGGGGTGGGCATTTGCAAATTTTGCGCTGCCCGGGGGCCGGGCATTTGCCAACCCCGGGGCTATTTGCGAGCTTTTGACACGCACGCAGTTTCCTATCAGAATATAACTACATAGAGGATATTACTTGAAAAATAGCAGGTCATGTAGCTCATCTGTCAAGGACAGGGGGGTTGCAAAGGCATGTTCTCGATTTTATGCATGCAATTCTTCATTGCTTATCAAGCCAGAATTACATAGCGAAACTCAGGAGCTATCGACGTGAATCAACGTTTTTTGGTAAGTGAATCAAATTTCTGTTGATATTATTTGAAGAAAATCCTTTGATATTTATCAGGGTCCTGGAAGGGGGGGGGGGGGGGGGTCCTGATCCCGCATTCCCGCCTCTTTTTCGCGAGAATCCCGCATTCCGCACGTTTTTCATCAGTTTCCCGAATCCCGCTTTTCTTTCCCAGAAAAATACATTAAAAAGTCTAATTTCTACAAAAGCTAAGAAATGTAACATGTAGGTTGATCCTTTCGATTGATGTTTTGAATTCACGTGTGTTTTTAAAGGCTTCTGCAAAAAGAAATAGCTTTTTGTACCTCAGTATGAAGAAAGAGCACGATTTGAAAGCGTGATCTGTCGTCCTGTACGCGTGCGCACTGTCTGGTTGATTCGCTTTGATCGCTGGAACCGGTGGGTCGTGACGGTTTCCGGCATTCCCGACAGACACACAAACATAAATCCCGCATCCCGTGCCCAATTTTGGCGAGTCCCGCTTCCCGGGCAACAGTCAAATCCCGGATCCCGTCAATATATTTATCGTTTTCCCGATTCCTGCACCGTAGTTTGGTCATAACATATAACTTTACAGCGCCCTGGTGATTTTAATGTCAATAATTTTATATCAATACTAAAACCATAAATTGGTGCATGTCGTGGCGGCGTGAAGTCTTAATTAGGATATCCTAGCGCTATTACAAAGGAACTGGAAGACGTTACATGAAACAAAAAATCGCACATTAAAATGTTTAAAACGGCATTATTGTTGGTTTTCACGTGACCTCACTAAAATTCAAACTACAAAGCTATCGATCCTACTGAGATTTTACTTTCATGATGTTTTAGAGCAGCTGAAAACTAATTTTCGTACAAATTTTCGCTTCAAAAGGGTTCTTGGTTCTTGGTTTGTTGGTGATAGAGTACGTCTGAGTTTTTAAGCTTTTGCGTGACGTGGCCTTTACATGACGGCCGAGAGAGTATCATGTAGGTTAAAAAAGTAACGTATTTCGGGGAATTTTGCTATCTTAACAGTTCATGTATTAGAAAAAGTATTACTTTAATGTTTATGAGTTCCTCGAGGAATAAATTCACGCTTTTCTACCAAAACTCGGTAACAGATGTTTTTGTTGGTTTCCGTCCGCCATGATTAGTGGTCATCCAGATGGGCACCGGCATGGCGTCTCCATAAAGATCTCTATAAATTTGGATAAAACATTTCTTCGGATATCTCGTATACGGAATATTCTTCTGACCCGAATCTTGGCGAGGGTCTTTGTATATTTATCTCCTTGTATTTCTCAGATTCTGGACTTTATCTATTGAACAGTCTTGATTTTTTTTTTTCATCAATTTTGAATGGCGTGACACTGGAAAAACCAACAATTTGACTGTGCAGTCAATGAAAAATAAGGAACTTAAGATGGAGACGTTTTCGGCGCGACGGCAACTTCAACCGGACGTGACGTCATGATTTTTGCAATATTGCGCATGCTCTTGCTCACCACATTACTGTCGTGCTCCCGTCGGCGACGTGAAACTGGTCTGTTTGGCGTTGTGGCGAGAACGTGAGTATTTAACTTTCATTTCAATCAGGTTTGTTGCGTTTAGTAACCAGAATTTTGCACATTATCGTTCTTAAGTTGTCCTTGTTTTGTTTGAGTCACATTAATTTCAAGCTCGATTTCCAAGCTCTGTTATCTAAACTTACATCTTTATAACGTTTCTAAGTTTCATGTCACAGGGTCAAGATCCAATCTGATCCAATATGGCAAACAGCAGACCGTAAGTGAGCGTAATTTACATGGACAAAATTGCCCTACGAGCCAAATGAAAGTATCCAGACCAAACGTATGTACTCCGATATTTTAATTGTGTGTTTTTATTTCACTTTTTTCGTTAGAGTATCGTATAAATAAAACGTATTGAAAATTGTTTAGCATAGTAGGTAATACCACGCACTAACGTGGGAATACTGAAATAAAGTTGTTGTTGTTGTTATTGTTGTTGCATGCAAGCAAATAAGGATTAATTTTTTTAATTCTTTATGTGAAGCCATATTTTCCTCTTCGGGAGTCTTCCAAGGCGCCGTCCTCCTGAATTCACCGTGATCTTAATGTTCGAATTTTGGAGGGAAGCGACGGCTGTCTCTGTTCCAGGCTTGCTCCGCCAGTCCGGTCGCCGTCGCCCGGAAGTTCCCTAATGTTGCAGTGTTGACGGAGGACCGGGCATTTGCCCTCTTTTTTCGTCCCACCCCGGGACATTTGACAGTTCAACAGTCCCCACCCCCGGGAATTTGCCATCCAAGGCCAAAAAAAAAAAAAATGCCAATGCCCGGGGGTCAGCCCGGGGGATGGGGATTCTGGGCGCAGATGGAATTGACTGATGCATCACAGCGACGTCAACAAGTGAATTGGGTTTGGATAAGGCCTATTTTGATCGAATTTATGGAGCGTTTCTTATCTCGTTATTCTAGATCAGGTTTCCCTTTTCGTCGTCAAGAGTAAAAGTGTTGAGATAATTCTACTTGCAGTTTTGAATAAAAAGTCCCATGCTATTCACAAAAAAACGCGAGCTGCGAACTGCGAGCAAACAAAAATTCAAGAACAACATATTTTCGTAGTCAACATAACAAATCAAAGTTTTATTGTATAAAAGATCTACAAGACTCAAGAACGTACAAGATGAAGACCAAGACTGTTTCAAATCATTACAATTAGACTTTCTGTCCCTACTTATTTTTAAAACTTATACAATTATGCTGAGAGAACAAAAGCGACGCTGCTCGGATGTGTTGGTTTTGATCTTCGGGCACACATTGATCGCAGGAAATTCTTCGATTTTGGCGAATCACTGCGACGTCGAGAAAAAACAGAACCAAGAGTGGAGGCTTTTACGGTAATCGGCTAAAATTTCCGCTCTTTACGGCTATCGTTTTTCTCAGTTAAGGTTAACAAAACAATTAACTTCTTTTGTTTCAGGGGGTTAAATATTATTATTATTATTCATTCAAAATATTTCTCCGATTCTGATTGGCTAAAGGCACACGTTTAATTCAACATAACCAGTTACTAATGACCAAATTTGGAAGAAGTTTGTGTTTAGCTAGGAAATGACGTCAAAAATGCAGCGTTTTTGCAAGTTAATGCACCGTTAACCGAGAAGACCTGGGGACCAGGTTGAGTTGTTTTGGTTGTGAAACAAAAATGGAGGACATTTCACTCGTTTCAAGAGTAAGAACTAGGCGAAATAATAGCTAAAAACGTGGCAAGAACAGCAAGAAGACAACTCGAAGGGCGACGTCTGCTATTTGGAGAATATTTGCGGAGCTGAACAACCCTAAACGTGTACTATCGAAGATGAACTTAACATCGGTGGATCGATGGAGGTAAGCATGTTTTAGCTATGTTTTTAAGCTAGGAATTATTTTGAATGAATAATAAAACCATTATTGAATTCGGCTTTCGTATCATATGAAGAATTATGGAGATCTCGGAGGGTGTTATCCTCCATTCGTGTGAAACGGGTTATCCGTTTGATAATTCGCGTCAGATAGGTAATACGTCTTAATTTGAAAATGGAGTAGTTTTAATTTTGAATGAACAATCCGTCTGACTTTATCCGCCAATTTTGACGGACAGTTTGAAGATAGATTATCCGTTACAGATAGCCTGTGTACAGCCGCCCCCTCCCCTCAGAAAAGAAAAACAAAAAACGGAAAAGGGGTGTCTGTGGCTGAGCGGGTGACTGTACACAGGCTAGTCTCAGACGGATGATCCATTTTCTTGCTCTAGTGTGAAAACGGCCAACAAAATTCCCGTGTCCAGTGTTTTTAATGATACAGAAAGGACTGTACAGAACGACTGTCTGCCGTGGCTAGTCCTTAGGCCTCATTATTCCGCGCGGCTAATATAATGCATTCCGGGTCACGTGGCCCGAGCGAGGTTTTTTTTCCTCAGGTATGCCACCGAAATGCCTAGACCGAGATTGTGTGGGAAGACGCCGTACAGGGACTAGGCATGGCAATCTCTACCGTAGCGTCAGAGAAAAACAGGGAATTGTTGTTTATCAGCAACGTGTTGTACAAACAGTGGCATCTCTGCGTGTTGTTTCACTAGTATTTCGAGGGCACGACCTCCATAGAATCACAAAAATTAATCCCCAGCAAGAAGCCAGATTTTCCCTATGGAAAAGCTTCGTTCTTCGAGTGGTCGGCGGAAATGGAGCCTAGGTCTAGGTCAACACCTAAAAGGAGCTTGGCCTAACGTTCGTACGGAGTCAAAATAGTCGGGAAATAAAAAAACGCAACCATAAGTGAATTTTATCACCTTCCTCAAAATTAACAAATCAAGGGAACAATTTCTTTTAAGGTTAACTCTCTTTTATGCTATTTACGGCTAACGGTTAATTTTTTTCAATTTTTACGCGTATCGGTTAACCCCATTGAGACCCTCAACCAAGTACCAAAGGTTTACTATACTCCATTCTAAACAGTCCGTGAATAACGAGGGAAAGTAAACTCTGTTATTTTAAAAAAATCCGAGAAAATATGCTCGAACACAGACAGTTCAGAGACGCGGCATTCAAAGGATCTAAGTGATGCCTCTTCTACGTCCGTTTAGAACAAGTTGAACGAGCAAACGGTCGTGTTTATCCTTGCAGCGAATCAAGATAAATACAAGAAGGAATCTAGCCAAATTTTATAACTTTTGCTTGGCCAAAAGTTGAGTTTAGTCACGAAACTCATGGCCATGCTGTTGTAATAGTTTATAAAGAACAGTCGCCGCTAAATCGATAGCCGCTTCAATTACATGTCCACATACTTTGAGCACAATATAATATCCTAGAGCCAGCAGCCTCTAAAATAACTCAAAAGAAAGGTTCTGTGAACTATGAGGAAAGATTCCCTCTAAGATTTTATCGCTCATTGTGGAGTAGTAGTCGTTAATTCTCTTTCGGCTGCTTCCAGGTACAACGGCCTCTGATAAGAAGACAATGTAAATCCACGAAAAAAAAATCCAAGAGCAAACAATTTCAAAAATAACGTTAAAATGACTTCTGTAATCGCCATAGAACGATATACTTAAGACAAACTGCGCTAACTATCAAACGATGGCTAAGATTTAAACAGATAAAAACTGCCTTCCAAAATCTCCGACAGAACTCCAAAACGTCTGCTTGAATTTTTTAAGTTTGTTTTTACCAGCTCGCGCATGCGCCTGGGTTGACATAGTCCCTTTAAAGCTAAGAACAAAAGTATATTCAATATGAGAGGCAACGTTTTGGCTAAGTAATCAGAATCTTTATTTCCTCTTTTACAGCTTTTAACGAATGATTACTTTAGGTATATTTACCTTTGCTTTTGTTTCACGCAGGTTGTTTTGATCTCTCCCCGAACTTCTGTTCATTATTTGCTCATGGAAATTTCTGTGTGCATAGTTTTAACCTCTCTAGAAAATATTGCGAAAAAACATGTGGTTTTTGTGGAGGTATGTATTAGGGACTAACTTACCTTAAGCTGTCCTTTTTTTTTTTTTTTTAATTACCCGATTTTTCTGTTCAGTTTAAGATCGTAATACTTTTACTATTTGTTTTATTAATTAATTAATTAATTTATTTATTTATTTATTCCTTTTCTCTCCCTATTTTACAGCAGGTTGCTCTGATAGACACGTTGTGTGCCCAGATCTTCCAAATAGTTTTTGTTCCACTCATTTCCACTGGTCCGGGCAAAATTGTCGACGGTCTTGTGGTTTCTGCTCAGGTAAACTGATAACATTCTAGAAGTCTTTATCATGGGCGTCGGCGACACGTTGTCATTTTTTGTTTGTCTGTTTGTTTGTTTATTCCACTGCACTGTATACTGAAGTCTGATATATTTAAGAAAAAGGAAGACTCAACGAATTCCCGGAAATGCGTTTCAAAATTCCTTTCAACCTGATTGGCAAATCGACGTTGTGTTTTGTTTTTTGTTTTGTTTTGTTTTGTTTTTTTGTTTGTTTTAACAGGGCAATCATGGCGCGTACTCAAATCTGGGTACACAGGTGGAGGGCCCAGAACAAGGATTTCGGCGCTGTTTCGTAGACAGGCTTAACAAGAGTTTAGTTTGGTCTGCCAAGCAGGCTATATAGCGAACTGCTCGATATAATTTTTTAAAAACGTTTAAGCATGACTTAAAAGCGGCTATATTGGTGAGCGAAAACAATAACACGGCGGCCATGTTGATGTATTAAAAAAGTCTTTTGGGGTTAAACCTTTCTCATTTTAAGATAAGCTTTTTCTAGCTTTAACCTTTTCATACTTTATATCTTTTAGCTAAGGCTTATTCGACGCCTTCTGCAGCTGGTTCAACGTTACCCTCAAACACTTACCAAAATGCTTCTACGACGCCAACCGCAGATGGTTCAGCGCTACAACCAAGTACGTTTTTACCCGAAAATCAAGAGGATTCTACAACGCCAACAACAGATGGTTCAACGATACAACTAAGTACTAATACACTCCAAAAACAAACGCCGTCAGAACAAGTGATGAGAGAATCAGTTATGTTGAAGGTCAAAAATATGGATCTAAAAAAGGTTGTTGTTGTTGTTGTTTTTTTTTACTTCAGTGAACTTTAGTAGTACCTAAGATGGATTGTCCATAAACCGCAGCCTATTTTTTGTTACTTTTATTTATGTATTACTTTAGTTATCATTGTTTTTGTTCTTGTTCTTGTTCTTGTTGCTGTTTTAAATATTTTCTTAATTAGTATTAGGAGAATAACACCACTAAAAGTTGTAGTCTTAAGAGAAATGGCGAGGAATAATGGATCAAATTGCTAGTTCGTAAATATGTCTCCAGCTGTAAAAGGAACTGTGGGTACAGTCGACTCAAGATAACTCGGACCTTCAAGGGAAATCGAAAAAAGTTCGTGTTTTCGGGAGTTCGAGTCACCGGGAGCTCGAAGAAAATAGGCGGGAGTAAAGGTAAAAAAAAAAAAAGAAAAAACGTTTTTACTGCCTAGTGAACATTTTAATCACGGTTAATTGTGGAAATGTTAAAGGGACAGTGTCCCGATTATGCGCACGCGCGAGCGTCGTCTGTTTTTTCTTCAAAAGACAATAGAACTGTCATATTGACTCGACAAGATTTCCTTCCGGACCGCACCGCCGACGGTTATTTGTTGTTTACATTCTCAAGTATTCGTCTTATTTAAAATTTGGCTCGCGGCACTAAGACTCATCACGATTTTATCGCTACCAGGGCCACCTCGCAACCCGAAAATCTCGTTCCGCTCGCTTTAAGAACAGCTTTTCTAGTGGTAAACTCGTGTCAGAGGTCAATTTTTCCAAGTCCAGCAATATTTGCCTGATTTGCTCGCGTTCTAGCCTCAAACGTTTGAAAGACATAAATAAAAATGCAATTATCACGCTATGCATCATCGCAGAGGTTAGTCAAAAATTATATTATGATTTCATGGCACCAGTAATTCTAAACATTCTCTACATTCTGCTTCACGAAGCTTAATTCCACAAGATCTCCTCAGCCACATCAATGTCTCGATGGTTTCTTTCTTACAGTCTTTATTGTTGCTGTTTCATTTCTGCGTATTCCTTTCACAATTATCTGAGCTTGTATGGAGGCTAGCAGAAGAAATAAGTCTTCAATCGGCATCAAAGCGCTTCCCATCTTTTGGTCCTCGGGCCAACGGCAATAAGAGTAACGCCAAAAAATCCCGATTTCGCCCAAATCGAAACTTAACAGGAAAAATATATCATTGATCTGTAATCCTGAGAAGTTTTAGTGTAGTATTAAACTCCGCCAAGCGCGATGCAAACGGATTTTTCAAGGTTCTCCTACTCTCCTCGCATCTTTTGATTTAGCTACATCCTGTCCAAAAATCAAAGTTTGGTGCATGTGCAGTAACGGGATACTGTTCCTTTAAGTGAAATTTGAAAGATACTTAATAAATCAGAACGTAACGTAACAAAATGTTGCCAAAATAGAGTATGCGTTTTACCGTTTTGAGAAGAAACGCTGTTTCACGTTAGATTTGTGACAAACAACATCAGCCTCCCCTAGTTAAATATATGTCTTCAACACGTCAATGGAAAATTCAAAATTCAATGTTTAAGACGCCAGTAGACTGTTTTTTTCCCGATTTTTTAGGGACTCAAAACATGGTTCGAGTTATCGAGGGTAAAATTATATAGAAATGATCAGAGGGGAAACAAAAACTTCTTCGAGTTAGCGCGAGGTTCGAGTTAACGAGGGCTCGAGTTATCAGGCGTCAACTGTATTTGTAGGTAGCAAAATAACAGGGAAAGCATTTAAGCTTTAAAAAGAGAGACCTAAGCTGCTTTGTGGATGGCTAGAAGGATCAGATAAGGCAACTCTAAGGTACCCTATGCCATTCTGGTTATTAGCTGATCTCCACCGTTTTTTCTTTTTTTCTTTTTTTTTTTCCATTGTATTTATCAATATACCCATATTCATTATCATGATCATCTTCATAATTACTATTACTATTATTGTTATTACTATCATTATTATTTAGCTGTGTTTTTATTCATTTGCCGTTGTTTGGCTTTTTACTGATGCTCAAGTGTTTTTCTTTTCGTTGTTCATTTGTTTGTCTTTCTTTTCTTTTATTTATGATTTATCAGTGGGACCAAAACATGGAATACTCTTTCAAAAAACAAGTTGCAGCAGCAGCGACGGAATATTGTGCGCGTGCTCAAGTCCAGTGTTACACAAACCAGTCAAGGTGGATGTTTTTGTTTCTTTATGTTTGTAAGGCACAAATGAACTCTGAAAAAACTTATTAGAAAACAATCGAATTTTGAATAATTCGATGTTTAACAGATTTAATTTAAGGCACCCACATAACGCTTTGGGGTGTGAAGTGATCGTTATTCTTACTGCATACTACATTCTGTACGTGCACACATTTAGCTTGTTAAGGGGGCAAGCGTTCACTTCTTTAAATCCCTTGTGGCGGGCCTTAGCGTTAGAGTGTATGATGTAGCCCTCCCTCAATTTTTTTTATTTTATTTTTTTTTTGTTAATACGGTTTCAATCGCCTGGGAACCTACTCCACGGGAAAAAATTGAATAGTCGCTGTCCTTTGATACTGGTAGTGAAATAAATTTGTAACGATTGAATTACCAGATAAGGGTCTTAGTTAGGATGGAGAACACCATGTCCATGCTTCCATCTCCATCGACTATTTTCCCCTCGTTCGACGTTGTTGAAATTTGGCTGTTATATTTTCTGACGCTTGAGTATCAGTTTTTTTGTTTTGTT
Source organism: Porites cylindrica (assembly GCA_964035525.1). NCBI lineage: Eukaryota > Metazoa > Cnidaria > Anthozoa > Scleractinia > Poritidae > Porites > Porites cylindrica. The sequence goes on along the minus strand of OZ037782.1, from coordinate 28,998,951 downwards.
TTGTTTCTTCTCAAACCTAAAATATACAAAGCTGATCAAGTTCAAAAAGTCGTTTTGGAACTTCATCATCATCATCATCATCATTATCATCATTATTTTGGCCAATTTGTTACTTTTTATTTTTCAATGATCTTACCTTTATATTGTTTTGTTTTTATTTTCTTATTAGTTACATATATTATTTCTTTATTTTTTTTAGACAAAGGCGCTCGTCTGAAAACGTGACGTTTACGGCTGCCATGGTTCACATTCTTCCTGGTTATCCCAAACAGTCAGACGATTCTCCCGGTGTAGTCTTACTGGCTTTCTACCTGAGTCTTCCACAAGGAACTTCGGAAAGCAGTGTCGTCTCTGAGAGTATATTACATGATATCGTGATGGGTCATAAAGACAACATTCAAACATCTATTGGAGGTGAAATCTCAAGTGTCGATCCTTTTCCATCTGCCACAGAGGTACTGAAAAACGAGGAAAGCGACGAGGGAAACGGCGGAAAGTCAAAACCAACCAACGTTATTATTGGCGCTTCGGTGGGCGGTGGATTGCTGTTAATCATTGTTGCCGCCGTTCTGATCGGATGCAAAAAGAGTGACAGGTATTTCTAGTTAGAGTAAAAATAGCTTTTGTGCGTGTTGTTAGTTTTTCTATCGACACGCGCCAAGGCTGTTTATATATGTTTGTCGTCTTCTTTTAGGGAATTAGGTGGTCTTGAAATAATATTTTTAATTATGCATTGTTTATTAAATTGCAATTCTCCAGGTTCAGTTACAACAGACGTGTGGCCAAACGAAAAGACTTAGACGAAACGTCAATCACACTAATGCTGGAAATGGAGGATATAAGTGAGGATGCCAGTTCGTCTCCAGCTAAGATTCAGCATGAGACAAATAGGGCTGTTAACCCGATCCATGATAAACCAGCATCCCGTCTTTATCATTCATTGCCTGGGGAACCGTCTGGCGTAGAACTAGCGGAAAAGACCAGAAGTGAGATGAACCCAAGTAAATCAGGAACAGGAAGCCCAACCAACGACTGAACATTCGGTTAACTGCTTACCCGAAGTACCGAGCCCACAGGAAAATAAATCTTGTTAGACTTTTGCAGTGCAGTTCGTTTAGCTAAAAAATAAATAAATAAGTAAAAAAAAAAAAAACGTACCTGGCATTTTTCCCCAGCGTAGAATTTTTTTTTTTTTTTAATAGCTGATAGCAAAACCAAATTTGTGTCCGTAGAACAAGTTAGTCTCTTTTCCGGTTGAAGTACAGTCGTGGCACGTTGAAAGAGCATATCAAAGCTTTAATTCCCCTCAGTCTTCCGCAAAAGTAATTCCCCTAGTACCCGGTTATTCGATTCTGTAATAATAATGTTTGTATTGTAGTGTAAGAGGCACTTTTGTAGGCCTCTTTTTTTTTAATCTTCCCGTAGACTGCTGGCATGCATTTGACGTTATTTGGTGTTTGTAATAAATTACTTCATTTTCAGATGTCGTTATTATAAACAAGACTCGGGAAATTTATTAGTTTTAACATTTTTTTGTTAAAAATATATATTTAGTGTCATCTTAAATTCTGACCACTTTGAAAATCTTGCGTAGCAAGATAGAATAGTGAAAACAAACAAACAACAAGAGAGGATAAATCCAAAGGTTAAGTTTGATTAACCTGTCTCGGTAAGAGCCTCTCTAGGTGCAAGGATGTGCTGCGCAGCTATTATTACGTGGACGTTCAGGTAGAAGTACGGTCCCCAGTGTCCATTCTCAGATACTGATCAATTATTTGTTTTTGTTTTGAAAAAAATATCAAATTTTACTGTTGTGTTATAGGTAAAATCAAACCCCGTTTAACGGACACCCACTTAACACTATTCAGACCGGGCTTTTTTTGCTTCCTCCGACCGGGGAGAAGGCCTCAGAGGCCTCCCACTATAACTTCAAAACCACTCATCCCACGGCCAAAAATATTACGCACAACGACGTACTCATCAATTTCAAGTTTGGGGCAAAATTAAATTGACACGGTAACGTAATCTGACGTCATATTGTTGAATATATTGGTAGAATCCAAAATTTCCCTCAAAGTAGACTTAAGGGGAAAAATACATAAGAAGTAAGGTCTCTGATAAAATAAAGGAAGTTGGCTAACACATAAATGATTCTTAACAATAGCAGTGATGTCATGATGACGTCATTTATTTCTAAAAAGGGAACTGAAAACATCCGCCATCTTGGATGTGGCATTTTGAATTATCAAAATGTATTCCATTTTACTTGAAACTCGTATAAATCGAGGAATTTTTAATAGAAAACCTAACCTGAGTATGAAAGGATGCTTAGGAAGAAAGAGAAATGAAGACACCTCGGCAGGCGCCATTTCGTTATAATAAACTCAAGTAATTTTTTTTTCTCAAAGTAGGTCACTAAAAAGCCTGGATTTCATTAACCGTTACAATAACTTTGATAAAATAATGCTAAATTAAGTATAATAGAATAATTTAATCAGTAAAAATATTAAACCTATTTTTTAAAGAAAAGTGAAATATTGAAATACATGGATGCCAAAACTTGGTTGCCCTGGTAACGTCTATGTTAACATACCCATCAGGACGACTTTAAAATGTTCCCAGATAAGTTTTAGGAAACGTCGCTAAGTTTGGTGGTCATAGCTTAAACTGTTTTGAAGTTCTTCAACTTTATAGCGAGGGGGGGGGGGGGGGGGTGCTCAAAAGCCCCCGCACCCCACCTGGTCTGAATTGGGTTAAAATGGATACTTCATTATTACGGTAGTTTCCTTTGTCCCTTGGTAAAGAAAGTCCCTACATTTTCTATGAACCCAACCCTGTTAATGCGGACAATTCCAATGCCCCACCCCTCCCGCCCCCTCAGTTTCCGTATTAAGGAGGTTTGACTGTATTAATAGCCAAAAGGTCCGCGTTCTCCTTTTATAACCATCTCTTGGTGCCGTGCGGCCTTTTGTGTCTTGATTGAATTAATGGCAGGCAAGGCCAGAGTCGCTTTGAATCAAGTTCTTTACAACGGATTTGTCCATGGTGGCTCAGTGGACGGTCTTAGTTATGTGTTTACGTATTCCAAATTACACTTAAAATCTGTGTGATTACAGTTACAACGCTAGCAGATGATATGTCTTGAAAACTATGTGGAAAGAGGGCAAAGATAGTAGTTCATAAAACAAGTCACAGCATCAAAATGTCCTTAACCGTCGCAGTAATAAAACCATTGACCGTTGGATGGGTAGAAAGATGAAAGAAGGTACTTCTGGGCTCGCTTTGTTGAGTATGACACGCCACTTATTCTCTTGTCCTGGAGGAATACAAATGAAAAGTCACGTTCTTCTCTAAGGGGAAATATGAACAAAATTAAAATGACCAATCAAAGGACCAAATTAGCCACTTATCTCGGGGAGGGCTTTGGTGGGAAAGTGTATGGCCACCCGCGTCTTGTGAAGTAGACACAACTAAAGAGTCAATAAAGACGAAAACGGAAAGCAGAAAATGTTTTTGTATTCTATTGTCTAAAGTATTAAGTTTAGATTAATTGTCATGTCCACAAATTTGGAAAATAGAGAAAAAGGAAGACAGAGAAAAAGAGAAAGTAAGGTGACAGGCCAGCGAAGCTCAACGAGAAAAAGAGCTAGAGCTAGATAGAAAAAACAAGGAAGACATTTTTTGTTGGAGGAACAACATGCCATTTTGTAGCGGCGGTGAGAAAATGAAAAATGCTAGCGGGGTGAAAATGAGCGACAATGAAAAAAAAAAAAGTGAACAAGAACACGTACGACGTTTCCTCCATAAAACGTGTAACCAGGAAGTTTCTGGAAGTTTCACGTTTTAGTGGTGCAAAACAACGGCAAAAAAATGTACAAAAAAGTGTGCTGCACGTGCAAAGTTGCTTTTTTGCTAATTAGACCTATTGTGTTTTTGTTGTTGTTGTTTTTTTTTCTTCACCTTTCTCGTTGCCTTCGCCACTTAGCATTACATGATTTTATGTTATGTTTGAGCAAACTATAAATATTAACGACAGCTTCGCTTTTAGCCCTGACCAAATCTATATATTATTTGGCGTATTTCTATGCGATGCACAGAAAATATTTATGGATGTTTTATACTTGGTATTATAAGTTTATGTGTTTTTTTGCTTTTTCATTTACGTAGTGCCAAAGTAGCCAATCGAGTAATACGGGTTGAAGGTCGCCTTTTAGCTTCCCAGGCAACACCAGTTAAACCAGCTGATCATCGGCTACAAAAAAATACATATATGCAATGGTTTTATAAATTTTTTTGGTGTACACAAATTTTTGGAGTGACTTCTTAATATGAACGTACAACGGTTTTTAACCTCTGAAGTGGTAGCTTCATAATGGCGGTGGCAAGTTTTTTGGTGTACGTTGGCTTTTAGCTTGTTCGTAAAATAACAGATTTCAGTTGCCCAATATAGCGGTTTTTCTTTTTTTGCAATATACGCTAAAACGGAAAGGTTTTTTTTTGAGTGACAGAACGTGATCAAAGGGGTTCTGACTATTTTTACTACAATAAAATTGCATCCGAATGATCTCGTGTGACAGTCCAACAACAACAAATTCTGCTTCACTGCGGTGTAAATCTAAATGTTTTATTGGATGAAACCTATATATGGAGAAATTTGCTTTCAAATCCCCACAAAGATTGTACTTTTAATTATGATTTTTTTGCAGGACAACAGTGAGTGCCCGGCCTGAAAAGATTACGGGAACACTAACTATCACCGTTATGTTCAAAATATTTTCCAGAATGAATTAATACACTGAATTGGCGCGAGTTTATTCTTACTGTTAAGTTGTGTATTTTTTATTAGCTTCTATGATATAGTAGAAGCATACGATCCTGAGAGATTCGTCCCTCCTCGTGAATTCGAGTTGCAAAGGAGACGTGTAAAATCATCTCACTGATAAAGCACAGTTTATTCGGTCACCGTTAGTATACCCAAGTGGTTGATCTTACGCTTCGAGCCTTGGTACTTCCCGGAGGTTGTCGAAATGTTTACATATAGTTGACAAGAAGAATCAAGAAGCTCCGAGTAGGATCGATTCTTTGTTAGTCACTTGTTATCTTATAAATATGAATAAAGAGATGACGCAAAATACTGGAACGTGTCATTGATTTGATTTTCGTTCCCCTAAATACATATATGATACGATACATTAACTGAATCAAGACAAAACTTCATCATTATGTGTTTGAATGATTAAAACCCTCTGCCTGACTTCCAATGAATTATTTTTATTTTATAAGAAAATGATGCAAATTTAAAGCAGATGAACTGAGGGAGAAGATTCGAGTCATTATCGTTACTATTTCTACTTGTATCATTTCATTTTTTTTTTTTTTGTAAATTACGGATTATGATGGAATAGTAACAATGCAACCCTACAAACGTTGTTGAATTCAAGTGATCCGTATCGATCACACTACTGTGTTTCTTCAGATAAAAAGAAGGTACCCCCCCCCCCCCCCCCCCCGGAGTGGATGTGTACTGGTAGTGATGTACAGGCGTCCTTGGGACCCTAAAAGCCTTACCCTATTCTATACTGATCCATACATGGCATTATCCCCGCGGTTAAAACGGATCTATATTTCACTCCTACGCGGGGGTGGGTAAATCCGTACATCTCTTCGTCGTCATCGATCGTGAGCGCCACCCCCAAACCAATCGGTCCATGCGCCTTCAAGTAGTCTACCTGGGTGACACCTTGACCCACGTCTCGCACTTCGTTCCGCACCTTGCCGTCAAGTGAGAACTGCTGTAAGGGAACAGCCTAGAAGAAATCTGAAAAGCTCGGCATTAGAAAAGTGGGAGACTCCGTGGTTTCCTTTGGATTCATCTTACTGTCCAACATGAGCAAGCAACTGAGAGAGCCATAACTGGACGGAGACCTCGTGTGGAGTTCTCGGTTTTGAAAGAAATAACAGGCTGAAGACCAACAGCAATCCTCTCCCCGGGCTTTTCGTCTAATTAACGAAGGCCTTAAATATCACAGCAGAATGGGGGAGGGCAACCCGCTGGGCAAACAGCCCTGTTCCCCACATTTGACTGTTTATGGTGGAATCATAGAGCAAATATTACCCTCTTTGTTTACCGCAACAATTGCATCTGAACCATGAATAAAGTCGTCCACGCTCTTCCTCCCTCCAAGTAGCTTTTTTTATTATGCAATTAACCTCTCATCTTTTCCGGCGAGCCAATCTTCTGCCAAATAGCTTTTGCGGTTTATCTGGATTAGCGATTTGATAAGTTCAAGTCCAGATTTTCTTTCAAAATTGACAGACCGTTTGAAGTACCGTGCAAATAGGTGGAGACGAAGAAACTATAACGAGAGATCGAGGCAAGCCAGAAAAATTCAGTTGCATTTATAAGGTAGTTAGAGCTTGGCGTTTGACCAATTCCCGCCAATTCCATCAGGTACAACTTTCCCATTAATTCAACCCCACCCCAGTCGTTTCCGGACACGAAAACCTTACGACCATTATATGATGTGTTGAGTGGCCTCTCCCACCGGGTCTGATATCTGCGCATGTTTTGTTATTTCGTCGGCCCAAGTACCATTGTAAAAGTAGTCTTTCCCACTGGTGGAGACTTTCTGTATAAACTCCGCAAGCTCTGGCTGCTTGAAAAGTTCTTGATAGGCATATGGTTTTCCAGTTTCGGGGTTAGTAAAGATACTTCTACCTACATGAACATAAAACAAAGTTTGCTAGTTTTCAGGCCAACGTAGCACTAGAAATTTTTTTAAAAAGAAATATTTGAAACTTTTCACTGTGGGACTGTTGTCAGAGTTAACAGGAGCCGGGCTCATGATAGACTGCAGGACAAGTAAAGATCATATTGTATGAGTAGAGAAGGTTTGTTCTTCCGAGATTGAATGGTTTTATGCGAAAATTGAAAATAGCGAATGTGAACAAAAAGCATAAAAAGAAAAACGCAAAAAAAAGCAAATTATTGTAAGGCTGATGGTTCAACCTGAACATTTTTTTTTCTTTGTTTATCCAATCAGCCTTGACAAATATTAGTCATTCATCCCTCACGATGCACACGAAATTTACTGAGAGCCAAAAATCAAGAGCAAAGCTGGCGAATGCTGCATTTGTAGTATGATTGCACTGGGATTGTAGATAATGGCATTTCCTAGTTTTGCTTAATAACAGACAACTTCTTGGCATCAAGTTTGTCTCGAGCAAATTTGATTTACAGGAATGATAAAGTAACACATTTTAAAAGGTCGGTAGCACGTGGAAATTAATTGGATAAAAGACAGTACTGAAACACCTTAAAAAATGGCGAGCTTTGGGACCTCACTAGAAGAAATACTGAATTGAACAAACAGACTGAACAAACAACCAAAAAGGCGACATCCGATTCTGTTCTTATTATTTTACGAAATACTCCTGGTCTTTGTATTCCCTATATGTTTTCACAAAAAAAAACCTAAGTATCTAATACGTTGTTTCTTTGCTCAGTTTTCGATCGTGATCTGGTTTCTTTCGGTTAAACCGTGGAAACATTACCTTGAGCTGTTCTCAGCAGCGTTATGTTATTATAATAAAGGTTAATCGAATTCGCCAACCCAGCGGACATTTTGAAACCATTTTCAGCGAAAAATAAAGCAGGCTCAAATAAGGTTTTCAAAGGGAACTTTGCAAACTTCTGGGCAGCATCAACAACGCCGGCAATGAATCCAGGAACGAGGACTCATGCATCATTGTTTCCAGTGGTGTGAACCTTAGTGATCTGAGACGGGTCCCCGTGAAGAGGAGTATTCCAGCCACCATTTATACTGAACACTCTAGTAGAAGATTTCTCGTAATAAAGGATTTGAGTAACACCAGCGTACGAAACGTAGGAACCTGTTGCCAGGGTAATCTCTATAACGAAAAAGTATGGGACATTACTCAATACACTCAATCTATTCTATTTTATTCCAAATTGGCAAAACAAAAAGCTCTTTTTTTGTTGTTGTTGTTTTTTTTACAATAACACAGCCATGACCCCTTTTTAAATACCTAAGTGAGAGATCATTCTTGCGGATACTATAGTATACATCAATTCGTTAAATGCCAACCTTTCATATACCTGAAGCTTAGAAAAGGGGGAACGAAACGAACGGAACCATCCCGTATGGGCTATTATAGGGGTCCCCTATCACCCTTGTGTGTGTGTGTTGGGGGGGGGGGGGCTGGTGGGAGTAAGTGGAGCTAATGGTAACGTTAAAGTAATGAAGATATTGTTCATTTTGTAAAGCCAATGTTAATGACACGATGAAATCACAAATGGAGATAATCAAAATAACATCGCCCCATTTTTCGAGTCATCTGCCCGTTTAGATTCACGCTCCCTGTTTTAAAGTTTTCATGATTATAGATTTAACATATGGGCAAGGAACAGTTTGTCAGGGAGCTATGAAAAAGAAACAAACTTTTTGTGTACCTGCAAGAGCTGTCGCCAAACAAGCATCCATTGCAGTCCCGCCTTTTCTTAGCGCGTCCATTCCTGAATGCACAGTGCATGTGAAAGGTTCAGTTGTTCCCGCCACCAGGCCTTTCCCGTTGCTCACAGCTAATGGTTTCGGCCTCTCAAAACGGTTTAAGGTCATTCTTTCCATTCTATCGAACTCATTTGGAGGCCAGGTTTTAGGTGACCATGATATATCACTCCTAACTGTTTTCAGGAAAATTAGCGCAGCCGTTACTAACAAGAGTGCGGAATAACGCATTTTTTTTTAAGTAACATTAGAGAACCGAGTAAAATTGGCTCTTTCCCGCTCTGATGAAAGCGGCTAGCTGTAACTGGGAAAAAGTAGAAAACAAAGTGTCGAGCAGCCAAATGTATAACAAATAAACTAGCCACTCTGTATCGGAAATTATTGGCTTTAGGGATGGGTAATTGTATGTTGTTTGTACAGGTTGAGTTAATGTCTATCTCAACACAATTCAGGAAATAATTTTTGTCTTACTTTCTCCCTCAAAGTCACTATATTTTAATAGCTTAAATAACTGCTTAAGGGTAAACATGATTCATTAAGACCATAGTTACCATGATTTGCAAGACATACGTCCGGGACGGACGCGCATGATTCATTGATTCAGTGTCCCTCTGACTATGTTACCATGAAGTGTATGATTTACTCAGAATGAAAATGATCTTGAGGGACTAGGAATAGAAATTATCTTGTGCTTCACATACACGTACCTGCCTCCTGATCAGAAAATTAAAATAAAGGAAATTAGAAAATTGGTGGCGAATTTACTTTGCGAGGGTAAATAAATTCGAGCGCTTCTGACAAGAATAGCACAACGAGGTCTTTCTGTTTACAATGTCCGATTTAATTCTTTTCTATTCAACAAAATTATGAATACAAACCATTTTCCTGCTTTAATCTGTTGACATTCAGGCCTTAAGTTGGAAAATTCGTGGCAGCAGTTTACTACAAGTTGGCGTGAGTTTAATTCAGGTCTTCATTTTAGCTTGGGAGAGAGAAGATTTAAAATTTGAGAAGGGGAGGAAAAAGAGAAAGGAAAGCCTTTTTATCTATTCGCTATCTCCTCAGAGCAATTTTTTGCCCAAAATCTTACCATTAAAACGACGTTTACCAGTGAAACAAATTGAAACTAGCATTTGTGTACTATCATGTTGCTTTTTAGAAATATTATCATAATTTATATCACGTAATTGTTTTTTAGTGTTCTATACATGATAAATTTTGAATCATTCATTTTGGATGCAAGCTTATATTAACCCTTATACGTACAATTGGGGGGGGGGGGGGGTGGGGTAAATGCCACTGTCTAAGGTTTTTGTGAGTTTTCTCTCAGAGTACTGAACAGATCAGCAACTGATGTTTTCAGTAACTGTTCGTTTATCCCTCGCGCGCATTTCGAGTCAAGTACAGTGATTGTCAGTTTCTATGGTTACAAGATATGACGTCATAAGTAGGAGGTGGTCAAGTCATTTTTTTAGTAAAAGTGCATGTTTTTTCAACTTTTTTCAACAATAAAAGTAGATCCTGTGGCTAAAATCATGCAAAGTGTTTATTTATGTTATATTTTTCCTCTCGAGCACAAAAAACATCACTATTTCTCGCGGTTTAACCTGATTTCTCATTCTTGGTAAAATCCAAGATGGCGACTATTGTTGGTGACGTCACAGGCCCCCAGCAGCGCCACTACCCATAAAATATATATCATCTTGTAGAGAAGATCAAAGGCTTTCCACTAACGGTAAAATCGTTTCGAAATACTGCAACACATCAAAAACTCTAGCGGGGGGAGGGTCTATCCACCCCCTCTTGTACCACGGTGGGGGTACGAATTTGCATTTACGTCCAAGGGTTAAATCATTTCACCCCTGGAAAAATTGCACCTCGTTTGAAACCACTTATGGCTCTAAGACCGCAATGTCTGTAATCCCTGAATACGAATTTTCCCCAGCTACTGTGAAGTTGCCTAGCCTGCATGACAGACGCTACAGGCTAGAAGTTTATGCCAATAGGTTTTGTCACCTTAGACCCCCCGCGTGACTCAGACAAACTTTGCATTCTGCTCAGAGCCTTTGGATGAGCAACATGCGTTTCCGACGTGACAACTGTTCATAGCTAGAATTCCCAATGAGCCTTTTTTACATGATTTTTGAGCTTTGTTCTAATAGATAAAAGGTATTACCGCCATAGGAAGCAAAATCTGTTCCAAGTAACTCAAATAACTGGTTAAAACCAGAAAATAAAGCGACCTTGTCAATGAAGGCTAATGAAATCGGAAGGTAGCCCGTAGCTCTGTTTTAGATAGCACTGTATTGAAACATGACATAACATTTCTGACTGTGTAATACTCCAAAATCGAAATTGCTAAAGAGAAAGTCGAGTTTATATGTGCTTCTCACAGGCCTGTGGCAGAATTTCTAAGCTAAAAAAGCACACCTACATTAGCACAAACCGGAAATTGAACAAGTTTGTTATGTTTGATGGTGCGGCCAGGTAGGTACCATACAGTACTTTATATCCTGTAGTAGCGTAACAAAAGTTACCTTCGCACTTAAATACTTGCCGTATTTTATACATTTTACCCATAGTAATGACACCGCCGTTGTAAATAAAATCACTCATCTGTTCAGTTTTTTTTTCCACGTTTAACCTTGTCTTGGCACACGTTAATAATTTTCGGGATATATGTTCTTGAAAACAGGCTGGATTTTGCTTCTCTTGACGATGAAAGTCTTTAAAGACGACGTAAATTTGTTGGCTAACGTGACTTTCCCTAGCCAGCAAACAGCAGACGTACTTCCGGTCAACACCCGGAAATACGTCTGCTGTTCGCAGGCTACTCTTTCCCGTACAAAACTCTTAGGGACTGACCATTAGAAAAGTTATGGGGTGGTGGGGAACTTTTGAGCCGCAGGGATATTTTTTTCGTTATCAAATTCATTGTGTGAATTTTTTTAGGGTTAATTGGCGTGCATGAATTTTTTCATTTAATTTTCCCTTGCGCGAATCTTTTTTTGGAACTTCGCAAAGGAATTTTTAGACAGGTTTTTCACAAGTATTTTGGTCAATAAATAGCCACGGAAGAGAACTCTTTCCCTTATCAGCGAAAAATATACCGGTTCATTTTGAACCCCATATACGCTCTTCTCACGTATGGTAATATGCCCGTCTAACCTCGTTTTTGAGCAAAAAGTCCTTTGAAATGCTAATCAGACGACGTTTTCGTATTTGAATTTCAAAAGAATTTTTACCCGTAAACGAGGTTAGACGGGCATATTACCATAAGTGAGAAGAGCGTATTAAAAAAGCAGAACCTTCTATCTGGCTCGTTAACGCACTGCCGAGTCAGGAGGCAAACGAGCTTAGCAAACCACCAACCATAGCATATGGAGTTAACCACTGCCATTCACTGTCAAAACGAACAGACCAAGAGAGTCACTAAGGTGTAGAGTATAGACTCAGTCACGATCATCCACTATGATTGAACGGATCATAAAACGTTTCTATGGGTAACTGACCACCTACCACTCCTCTAAGCCAACATTAGCACTTACTTCTCACTTAGGGAAAAATGTTGGCTTAGGGGAGGGATAGGTCAGTAGCCAGTTACCCAGAAACGTTGAACTAAGACAAGCGGAGTCAAAAGTGCCGCCGAATTGACATTTACACCCAGGGGAGCCCAAGAAACCAAAAACTGATCAGTCATGCATCGGTGAGATATAGTCCGCTGCAAACCCAAACTAGCCGTGCGATCAGCCTGACGTTGTCATCGATCGTCAGCGCCACCCCCAAACCAATCGGTCCATACTCCGTCAAGTAGTCTACCTCGGTAACGCCTTGGCCCATGTTTCGCACTTTCTGCAGCACCTTGTCGTCAACTGAGACTACTCTAAGGGAACAGACTGGAAGAAATCTGAAAAACTCGGCAGTAGAAAAGTGGGAGACTCCATGGCTTCCTTTGGATTCATCTTACTGTCCAACAGATTCGTCACATACTGCGAAACAACAACAGGATACGATGAGCCAACAACTGAGAGAGCCATGACAGGACGGAGAGCTTGAGTGGAGTTCTCGGTTTTGAACGTTATAACAGGCTGAAGACCAACAGCAAGCCTCTCCCCGGGTTTCGTCTGCTTGACGAATGCCTTGAATATCGCAGCAGAATGGGGAAGGGCAACACCCTGAGCAAACAGCCCTGTTCCCCACATTTAACTGTTTATGGTGCGAATCATAGAGCAAATATTACCTTCTTTGTCTGGTGCAAAAATTGCATCTGAACCGTGAATAAAGTCGTCCTTGCTCTTCCTCCCTCCAAGTAGCTTTTTTATTATGCAATTAATCTCTTTCATCTTTTCGGACGAGCCAATCCTATGCCAAATGGCTTTTGCGGTTTTTGTGGAATAGCGATTTGATAAGTCCAAGTCCAGATTTTCTTTCAAAATTGGCACACCGTTTGGAGTACTATGCAAATAGGTGGAGACGAAAAAACGAAAATGAGAGATCGAGGCAAGCAAGAAAAATTCAGTTGCATTTATAAGGTAGTTAGAGCTTGGCGTTTGACCAATTCCCGCCATTTCCATCAGGTTCAACTTTTCCATCAATTCAACTCCACCCCAGTCGTTTCCGGACACGAAAACCTTACGACCATTATATCATGTGTTGAGCGGCCTCTCGAATTCGCCAACTTAGCAGACATTTTGAAACCATTTTCAGAGAAAAATAAAGCAGGCTCAAATAAGGTTTCCAAAGGGAACTTTGCAAACTTCTGGGCAGCATCAACAACGCCAGCAATGAATCCAGGAACGAGGACTGACGCACCATTGTTTCCAGTGGTGTGGACCTTAGGGATCTGAGACGGGTCCCCGTGAAGAGGAGTATTCCAGCCACCATTTATACTGAACACTCTAGTAGAAGATTTCTCGTAATAAAGGATTTGAGTAACACCAGCATACAAAACGTAGGAACCTGTTGCTAGGGTAAACTCTATAACGAAGAAGTATGAGACACTACTCGATACACTGAATCTATTCTATTCTATTGTATTCCAAATTGGCAAAACAGGGAGCTTTTTTTTTTTTGCCTGTTTGTTTGTTTGTTTTTTCCACAATAATACAGCCATAAACTCTTTTTAAATGCCTAAGTGAGAGATTATTCTTTCGGATACTATAGTATACATCAATTCGTATACCTGAAGCGTATACCTGAAGCTTAAAAAAGGGGGAACGAAACGAACGGAACCATACCGTATTGGCCATTATAGGGGTCCCGTATCACCCTCGTGTGTGTGTGTGGGTGAGGGGGTTGCGGGGGGGGGGTTGGGGGCTGGGGGGAGTAAGTGGAGCTAATGCTGATGTTAAAGTAATGAAGATATTGTCCATTTTGTAAAACCAAATCTGTCTTCTTAAATGTTGATGACACGATGAAATCACAAATGGAGATAATCAAATTAACATCGCCCCATTTCCCTAGTCATCTGCCCACGCTCCCTGTTTTAAAGTTTTCATAATTATAGATTTAACATATGGGCAAGGAACAATTAGTCAGGGAGCTATGAAAAAGATCCCAACTTTTTGGATACCTGCAAGAGCTGCCGCCAAACAAGCATTCATTGCTGTCCCGCCTTTTCTTAGCGCATCCATTCCTGAATGCACAGTGAAAGGTTCAGTTGTTCCAGCCACCAGGCCTTTCCCGTTGCTCACAACTAATGGTTTGGGCCTCTCAAAACGATTTAGGGTCATTCTTTCCAATCTATCGAAGTCATTCGGAGGCAAGGTTTTAGGTGACAATGATATAACATCACTCCTAACTTTTTTCAGGCAAATTAGCGTAGCCGTTACTGGCAAGAATGTGGAATAAAGCATTTTTAAGTAACTTTAGAGAAACGAGTAAAATTGGCTCTTTCCCTCTCTGATGAAAGCGGCTAGCTGTATCTTGGAAAAAAGTAGAAAACAAAGTGGAGGGAGCAGCCAAACTCGGTACAACAAATAAACTAGCCTTTCTGCATAGGGAATTATTGGCTTTATGGATAGGTAATTGTATGTTGTTTGTACAGGTTGAGTTAATGTCTATCTCGACACAATTCAAGAACTAATTTTTGTTTTACTTTTTCCCTCAAAGTAACTATATTTTAATAGCTTAAATAGCTGCTTAAGGGTAAACATGATTCATTAAGATCATAGTTACCGAGATTGGCAACGCGCATGATTCATTGATTAAGTGTCCCTCTGACTGTTACTTGGAAAAGTGTATGATTTACTTAGAATGAAAATGATCTAGAAGGAACAGGAATAGAAATTATCTTGTGCTTCACATACACGTGACATTCCTCGTGATCAGATAATTAAAATAAAGGAAATCGGAAAATTGGTGGCAAATTTACTTTGCGAGGGTAAATAAATTCGAGCGCTTCTGACAAGAATAGCACAACGAGGTCTTTCTGTTTACCAATGTCCGATTTAATTCTTTTCTATTCAACAAAATTATGAATACAAACCATTTTTCTACTTTAACGTGTTTAACATTCAGGCCTTAAGTTGGAAAATTGGTGGCAGCAGTTTACTACAAGTTGGCGTGAGTTTAATTCAGGTCTTCATTTTAGCTTGGGAGACAGAAGAGGGGGGGGTGGGGTTGTTCGGCTGGGGGGAGTAAGTGGAGCTAATGCTGATGTTAAAGTAATGAAGATATTGTCCATTTTGTAAAACCAAATCTGTTTTCTTGAATGTTAATGACACGATGAAATCACAAATGGAGATAATCAAAATAACATCGCCCCATTTTTCGAGTCATCTACCCCTTTAGATTCACGATCCCTGTTTTAAAGTTTTCATGATTATAGATTTAACATATGGACAAGGAACAATTAGCCAGGGAGCTATGAAAAAGATCCCATTTTTTTGTATACCTGCAACAGCTGTCGCCAAACAAGCATCCATTGCAGTTCCTCCTTTTCTTAGCGTGTCCATTCCTGAATGCACAGCGAAAGGTTCAGTTGTTCTCGACACCAAGCTTTTCCCGTTGCTCACAGATGATGGTTTGGGCCTCTCAAAACGGTTTAAGGTCATTCTTTCCATTCTATCGAACTCATTTGGAGGCCAGGTTTTAGGTGACAATGATATATCACTCCTAACTTTTTTCAGGAAAATTAGCGTAGCCGTTACTGGCAAGAGTGTGCAATAAAGCATTTTTTATGTAACTTTAAAGAACCGAGTAAAATTGCCTCTTTCCCGCTCTCCTGAAAGCAGCTAGCTGTGACTTGGAGAAAGTAGAAGACATAGTGTCGAGCAGCCAAATAAAACAGCCACTCTACATCGAGAATTAATGGCTTTAGGGATGGGTAATTGTATGTTGTTTGTACAAGTTAAATTAATGTCTATCTCGATACAATTCAAGAAATAAATTTGTTTCCTTTTTACTTTTTCCCTCAAATTCACTATATTGTAATAACTTAAATAGCTGCTTATGGGTAAACATGATTCATAAAGACCATAGTTACCAAGATTGGCAAGACATACGTCCGGGACACTACGAGTGAGTTTCATTGGCATGGTCCCTCTGACTATGTTACCTGGAAAAGTGTATGATTTACTGAGAGAATAGGAATATAAATTATCTTGTGCTTCACATATTGTCACTTGACATGCCTCGTGATCAGAGAACTAAAATAAAGGAAATTGGAAAATTGGTGGCGAATTTACTTTGCGAGGGTAAATAAATTCGAGCGCTTCTGATAAGAATAGCACGACGTTGTCTTTCTGGCTATCAATGTCCGATTTAATTCTTTTGTATTCACCAAACTTCATTTTCCTACTTTAACCCGTTGACATTCAGGCCCCAAGTTGGGCACTTAATGGCAGCAATTTGCTACGGCAAGTTGGCGTGAGTTTCAGGCCTTCATTTTAGGTTAGGAGAGAGAAGATCTAAAATTTGAGAGGGGGGCGGCGGGAGAGAAAGGAAAACGTTCGTTTCCATTCGCTCTCTTCCCAGAGCACTTTTTGGGCCAAAATTTTACCATTAAAAGACGTTTACAGTAAACAAATTGAAACGAGCATTTGTGTGCTATCATAGTGCTCTTTAGATTTATTAACATCATATATATATATATATATATATATATATATATATATATATATATATATATATATATATATCATGTACTGTTTTTTTCAGTGTTCTATACATGGTAAATTTTGAATCATTTATTTTGTATGCAAGCTTATATTAACCCTTGGACGTACAAGGGAGGGGGAGGGAGGTGGATGTCCCCTCCCCCTTGAGTTTTCTCCTAGAGGATAAAACATCAGCACCTGATGTTTTCAGTCACTGTTCGTTCATCCATCGCGCGCATTTGGAGTTAAGTTCAGTGATGGTCAGTTTCTATGGTTACGAGATATGACGTCATAAGTAAGAGGTGGTCAAGCCATTTTAGAGTGAAAGTACATGTTTTAACAACTTTTTTAAAAAATAAAAGTAAACCTTGTGGCTAAAATCATGCAAAGTGCTTATTTATGTGTTATTTTTCCTCTCAAGCACAAAAAATCACCTTTCTCGCTGTTTTAACTTGAAAAATCCAAGACGGCGACCATTGTTGGTGACGCCACTGCCTCCCAGTAGCGCCACTAACCATAAAATATACCTTATATTGTAGGGAAGATCAAAGGCTTTCCACTAAAGGTAAAATCCTTTCGAAATGCTGCAATATATCAAAAACTCTCGGTATGAATGGCGGTATGAATTTGCATGTACGTCTAAGGGTTTATATATTTCGCCCCTAGAAAATTGAAACCACCGATTGGCTTCATAAGCGGAAGAATGTCTCTAAGACCGCAATGTCTGTAATCCTTGAATACGAAATTTCGCAAGCTACTGAGAAGTTGCCTAGCCTGCATGACTGGCGCTACTGGCTAGAAGTTTATACCATGCATACGCGTACAATATGAGGTAGTAGAGTATATCTCGGTTACCCCAAACGTCTGTTTGAAAGCGAAGATAAGTGCGAAGCCATTGATACCAATATAAATATTTTTTAATGCTCTTGCAAATGAAGGTCATTATCACACTAAGGTGTTGCACTCAACTTAGCTTTTTTCGGAAAGGGCGGGTGTTAGTAAGTCGGAAATGGCCGATTGTTCTTGGCATGAACAAATGCGAGACTTTGCTTTTGGCCAAAAACCAAGTGCCAAATATGTCAAAAAAAAAAAAAATGTCTTTTAGAAGTTCCTGTCTTTTTAATACAATTAACCACAAGGGATATATTTAGTTCACTGTAATTGGCGCTTTGCAGCTAGCCATTCACGTGGAACAAACGGTCGTGCAGGAGAGCAGAAGTCGCACCGAGACAAGACAAACAAAAGGCAACCTAATTTTAAATGGTAATTTCCTTTGTTTGTCTTGTCCCAGTGCGACTTTTGCTCTCCAGCTCGGCGGTTTTGTACCACGTGATCAGTTAGCTTCAAAGGGCCTATTGTAAACAAATCATATTGGCTTAGAGACCATAGAATAATTTCTGAGCCTTAAACCTTTCATCCCAGTTACAAGAAAACTCACAAATGGTGACCACGCACAGTGTAAAATGAAGCGATTCATAAATACATTGTTGTTATGTTACATGAAAGGTAAGGCTAATTCAGTTTATTAATTTATCTGTTTTCTCAAACCCTTAAACCCTGGTCACGCCATTACCGAGTTATTCTCCGTCATTTGTCTTGTCATTAAACGATATTATAAAGTTTGTCTACCTAAAGTTTATAAATTCTGAAAAAAAAGTGAGCAATAATATTAAAAACTTCTGGATATTGCTATGTGTCTCGCAGGTTTTCACAAACTCAACATACCTCGCATTTGCAAATCAGAAATAAACGTTAGGAACAGACTGGGGACATTTTGAATATCTTTTAAATAAGTGACAGCTATTTTTTTTTTTTTTTTTTAGACCTGAGAATTTGCGGGTATTCAGTGTTCCTAACACGTTCCAAAAAAAGTTTGTTTGCACGTCGTTTTCATGCGCAATTTTCATGTGTATTGAGTAAGTTTAATTAGGCAGCTTAAGTCTTCACCTGCTTTAAGACCTCGAAGCTTTGCATTTCTTTCCAAGGAAGGGTTGCTCTGGCCGACTAGAGTTAAATGAAACTTCAAAGCATTTCTTATTACCTTGTTGAATGCCATTGTCAATATAGATATGTCTTTAAGTTGTTTGTAGAAGTTTAAGCCGACCGGGTTAGTCGCTCCGCTCATGTATGACAGAGTCGTGATATTGAAGCGTGAGCACATTGGATGATGGTTGTGGTGTATGCACATAGTTGAGTCTCAAGTTAATGAAACCTCCAGCTCAGTTAAAATACCATGGAGCGTGTTTCGTGATAAGATTTTTGCTCTCAGCATAGGAAAACTATTTTTTTAATTACCTGTTCTTGCTTTCTTTACATGCGATGAGTTACGTTTTAAGATCATTCTCTATATGCTAACAAATAGATGCATTGACGTCATTCAAGGAAGTTCGGGAAAAAACTGATTTAACAAAGTTATATCACTGATTGTCGATGTTTGACATGACATTTGTTTTCAGAAATTAAATGTGTCTCTGCACGCGCTTGAGGGTGAGCGTACGCGTTTGCCTGTTTGAATGTAACAACGTGTTGTAACAGTTTTAGCCAAACTGAAGAGGTTTGAATAAACGAAACTTGTCTTAAGGCTAAGATAAAGGCTAGTGCGTGAAAGACGATTCGTAAGACTCAGTACGATAATTATGAGGATTATTTTCAAGTCTTTCGAGGTTTCAGCAAGAAAAGTTACCCAGAGAAAAGAAAGTTATCAACTGGTATCTTTTATTAAGTTAAAGACGGCAAATGTACATATTTACAGCGCCTATTTAGTCTGCTTCATTTTGCATTAACATGCGTTATCTTCAGTTAAGACCCCGAGGTTGCAGCAAGCACGGAATCAGGTGATATAGGTCCTTTTTTGGGATACTTTTATTCAAAGGGAAAAATCATTTGAAATTGTTTTTGAGTGAAGTTTTTAGAACAGCTGTAAGTAGTATTGGAGATTGCGGCACTAGATGAATTTTGATCTCATTTCCAGCCATCTCAATACCACTTTCCATCTAATGGATTCAATTTTTGGGAAACTATATATTGGTAAATATTTTTGAAACTATTATTATTTAAAATTTCGTGGATGCGTGCGTTTATATGAAATAGGAAAAAGGCACCATGGCGAGACATTCTCAGAAAAACAGGAAGTCGATGATGTAATGCGTTAGGGGGTTTCCCGATCGAGGATACGACTCATTAGAATGTTGTTGTTTATGCATACATGTATACAGAGCACAGTTTCTCGGCAAAGTTGATTAGCTATTGTCCATTTTGTGATAAACAACTTGAAATTCATACGACCATGTTGAACCAGAACTTATTCAAGATGATGGGACTGTATCAAGGGCACCCAGCGACTGTTTTCTGTAAAATATCTGTTCGGAGAAGCCAAAATTGCCTAACATTTTCCATAGCTTGAGGAAGGCTAAAACTTTCTAGATGACCGTTCCATTTCTGTACAAATTTCGTAGCATATCTAATAAATTCCCTACGATTTACTAAAGTT
This sequence comes from Porites cylindrica, assembly GCA_964035525.1. Lineage (NCBI taxonomy): Eukaryota > Metazoa > Cnidaria > Anthozoa > Scleractinia > Poritidae > Porites > Porites cylindrica. The sequence continues at coordinate 28,978,834 of OZ037782.1, read as the reverse complement.
TAATTTCGAATTTTAGGCCCCAAGTTATGCTATTTTTCGTAAAAAAGGGAAACCTAAAATTTTCGGATTCGACAATGCGACGGAGAGAAGAATCAGAAAAATTCTAATTTCAACTTCAACTTAAAATTGCATCTAAATTTAGATGCAATTTTCGGGAAACTAATACGGAAGCCCTTGTAATTTCGAAAAGAGTCAAGCTGCCCTAGGACGACCGAACAGATACAAATTTTATAGCGCCGCTTAGAATGCATTTCTATAGGTCTAAAAGTACTATGGGTAGCCTAAAAAGTGTTTCAATGCATTTAGGAGGAAACCGTCGTTGGGTGCCCCTGCTGTATGTACAATGTATTAATTGTGGTAGTCAACATCATTATACGACTGTTAAGAAATATAAGAATTTTGGGGATCATATTTATAGGATTAAAAAAAAAGAGTCCATACCAAAGAAAGTATCAGTATCATACAATTAAAGTTATTATTGATATTGCGAAAAAAAAAAAAAAACATACAAATTACATCAAACCAATTGAATAATGTATCCATATTATTTGATGAAATCAATCATATCCTGTCACTAATTAATGAAAACCAAAATAGAAAGAGAATCGTATTTATCATTGTTATTCGTCCCCACTGGCTGAGGTGCGAATTCCTCGCAGAGCTGCCGCTGTCACAGCGTTTTGGGCATCCCCGCGTTTTGGGCATCCCCATTCGCAAATCCCTAGCGTTTTGGGCATCCCCGTTGGGGGATGCCCAAAACGCTGATCGCTTCGACTTTGCCTAAATTATTTCAGACTTGGGAAAAGTCGGGATTGTCAATCACGAATTTACGGCTGAATAGTGTAGATGCATGTTAGAATTATATCGTCTGATACTTTTCGCCAGGTTTATTGCGCAGAAAAAAACCCATAGGCAGTAAACGTTAGCTCAAAACGGGACGAAACTGAAATTTACAACCGCATAACATCCCTTCGCTGTACAACGCTTCATTGTTTGCAAAGCTTCAATTTTATTTAATAGAACTGTTTACCAGCGAGAAATGCCGCAATCGCCGGCAGCTGCGATCGTCTGATTCCAAACAGCCAAAAACAAGAATACTAAACAAAACAATCAAAAGACAGAATAAAACTGCGTTTTGCGGTGTTGAATTCATAGTATGCATGACATTTGAGGCCTGTACAACTTAACCCCGCAGGGCTACTTGACACACAAAAGGCTGTCACACAATTTATACAGAGGCCTCTTGCACCTACAGGACAGAAGAAATCTGTTGCCGTTTTGAGATGTAGTAGGGGCTTCTATTAAATCAATTCCGATCGAGTACCACACCTTGGGAACAACCTTCACAGGGTGCAAAAGTATTATCGCGGCCGGCGTGTCCAGAAAAAGGAGCAGAGTGGCACTCTTCGAAGACCCTCGCTTTCTCTTCCTCGGTGAACAATTCGCCGAAGCGCTGTGCCCTCCTCCTCCTTGGCAACCTAGAACAAGGACTCTAATTCTGAGTCATACTCGAACTTTTTGGCAAATTTCGCAGAGTCGTTTTTTTTTGCTTTGTAAAGCCTTCCGGATAAGCCTTCTTTTTAAGATACTGGAAAAGATTTCTATATTTAGCGGAAGCCATCTCTAAAACGTTTTCGATTTTCCCGCGAATTCCTCGTTTTTTTTAGAGAGGATGACCAAAACACTAGCGATTTGGGCATCCCGGAAGGGTACCGGGGGATGCCCAAAACGCTGCAGTAATATGAGAAGGGGATGCCCAAAACGCTAGGGATTTGGGAATGGGGATGCCCAAAACGCTGTGACACCGCTCGTGCTCATTTTCTGGTCATAAAAAAGGGGGCTAGACAGTTCTATCTGAGCTTCAATACAAGGTAGCTTACAATCCCAATACCTTTTTCTTGAATTGGGAGCAACGTACAGCGGGAAAAGCCGTTGAGGATGCATTGCAATACATCAAAATGTATGTAGCAGGAATTTGAACCAAAACTGCCGAGGGATATGTTACAAATATCGAGGAACAAGTCATTCGACTTCAGAGCAAGGTTTGCAGTAACTTATAGTGCTTCTAAAAATAAATAGTGCCTTTTAAAGAATAGCACGATAGGCAATCGGCTTTTGTTTTAAGAATTAGCAAACATTGAATTTACTTGTCCTG